>LBNU01020099.1:18013-35981 GCA_014162995.1 Artemisia annua | reverse complement strand
AAAACCAGAGATTTTACTGCTTTCATAAAACATAAAAATACAAAAATAATCTTTCTCCACCCTTAGACCTAGATTAGAGTAGCTTTTAGCCTAACGAACACTATTCCCTGTGAGAGAACGATCAATCCCCCGGTACTTGCCACTACACTATACTACATCAGTCAGGTACACTGCCTGGTGGGGATTGCAAGCTTCTCGAGATCCCTCGAGAGGTAAAACGTAGTGCGTGTTGCAATCCACGCGCATCAATGAGGCATCATCCAAATTGACCTTTGCAGTGCGCCAAAACTGATGAATGTAGAAGGTTGGGACTGAAGCAGACTTCGTAAGTACTTCTTTGCATGGATGAGCCAATAGAATATCCCTGACGATCCGACAAGAATCTTCAGTAATTCTGAGCTTGTTGAAGTCAATGCGAAGATTAGTCTTGCCAAGAGTCATATCGTAGCCTACTGGAACTATTTCACCAAGTGTCATTAGTGGAAGGTTCTGTGCAGGTGCATTTTCAGCTTGTTGTTGTTGTTGAGCCATTGTGAACTGAAAATGTAATGTCATAAGTTCAAACATTCAACTTGTTAGTTTGTTAGTTAACGTACGAGTTTGATACTTAAGACCATTTCATTTTACATTTTGCATGCAAGTTTCATTAAGCTCGTGAGATGTTTGTTATGACGATGATAAATTGTATGTAATCTAAGACGTAACGTTAAACATTCAAAACACATTATGCAACTTAAATACATCTAATAGATTATACAAACACTAAACATCCACAAGATATTAATGCAATGGCCACATACACATGAATACAAGTCCACAAGAATACAACTTAGTTTTTATAAAGTTTACATGTTATACAAACTTTTCAAAAATTATTCTAAGTGTGATCTCGATAACTTGTAAATTTGTGTTCTCGATAATTCTCCAATTCAGTGTTCTCGATAACATTTGTATTGAGAGTTCTCGATAACTTTCAAGTTTGAAAGATCTCGATAACTTACAAACCAAATGTTCTCGATAACTTTGAAAAGATTTCGATAGGCACTGTTCACAGGATCTCGATAACTTTTGGGTTTTCGAAAACTTCAAGGATCTCGATAATTTTCTTCGAAATCTCGATAAGTTATAAAAGATCTCGATAACCTAAGTTAGAGGTTTTCGATAACTTATCAAGAATTTCGAAGAAAGTTCTCGATAACTTTGATTTATCGAAATTTCTTATACAAGAAATTTCGAGATTGCATGTAGACGTACGTTTGATGAATATTGTTGTTTCCTTGATTGAACCTGATGCATTTAAGTACAAAAACAGAGTTAAACACATAATCATCAAACATTTCCATGATTTCGATAAACATGCATGAACCCTAAATTATCTAGATCTTTTGTTAACTGATAACATGTTATTTAAACAGTTAATACATACAATTAAAGCATATTCAAACATGATATGATCATTGAATTAGAACAAACAACAACATATAGAAAACACCCAATTCAACGAATCCTCAAGAACATCTAGATCATGCAAAACATGTAATTGAAACGATTCAAGCACATACACATGTTCTAATACTTCTAACTAACATATCCCACCACTTAAATAAAACAAACTAACACTTATACTCTAAAACCCAAATTAGCGAATACTAGGGGTCATCGAAATCCATTGAATCATGTTATAGGTTAAGATTCAAGCTTGGAAACATGATAAGGACAGTTAGAAACATAAAAGCCCTATGTCTAATTAACCTAAACAATCAAAATCAATAATCTCTATTTTTACGTGAACCCTAGGTCTCGAAATCAAGAACACGCAAAATCTAACCATTAATACGTTAATTCCTTGAAAACCCTTCGTTATAATGATGTAAGGATCATGAAATAATTTACCTTTTGAAGATTTATAGTACGGATTAATGGTTTGATTCTTGGCCGTTTGATGAGTTAGAGAGAAAAAATGTTTTTGTTTTTTGATAATTATGAAAAAACAAGGGGGGGGGAATAGTTGGGTGAGAAATATTTGAAACTTTCACAACTTGGCGGATTTGGTCCCTTAACTACATGTTTTCTATAATAAGTCCTAACTTAATGTTTTAACAGTTAACTTAACGATTTATGGCAATAACAAACTTCTAAGGCATATCCTAATGAAGAAATGTCAAACTTAATTGACTTAAATGTATTCCGTGAAATACAACCAAAATTAAAAGCAAGAAGAGTCTTTTAATGCAAGTGCACGTCTTTTGAGTAAAATTGAGAAATTTTGACGAACATTCTCCCCCTCAACATTTGGTCGTAAAAATATGGAAAATTTTGAGAGACCAAAGTGTTGAACGAGATCGTGTGCTTGCATTTGTGAACTAAATGAAATAAAAGTACGAAACGAAATGAAAGAAAATCTTTTTGTTGTTTTTATGGTTTTTCAATTTTTTCTTTTTTTTTTTGAATAAATATTTACAAAAGATATTTTTGGTGTTTGACTCCATTAATTGTTTTCCAGAAGAGATTTTAAATCATCTGGAGTCAAACAACGCATACCAATTCGGTGAACGAGTTCAGTAAACCTAGCCGGTGGTAAAGGTTTAGTGAACAAGTCTGCCAATTGGTATTCGGTACCCACGAAGTATAACTCTACTGTACCCTTCTCGACATGCTCCTTGATGAAATGATATCGGAGATCGATGTGCTTAGACTTGGAATGTAGAACCGTGTTGCAGGAAATAGCAATGGCACTTTTTGAGTCACAGTACATCGGAATCTTCTCGAATGAGTAGCCATAGTCCATCAGCTGCGTACGCATCCAAATGATTTGAGCACAGCAGGCAGCCATAGCCACATATTCTGATTCAGTAGATGAGAGTGAAGTGCAGTCCTGCTTCTTAGATTGCCAAGACACAAGCTTGTCTCCAAGAAACTGTAAACCACCAGAAGTACTTTTTCGTGTATCCATACACCCTGCATGATCAGCGTCTGAAAAAGCAATTAGTTCAAAACCAGAATCCTTCGGATACCAGATCCCCATGTGAATGGTTCCTTTCACGTATCGAAGGATTCGTTTAGCCTCATTGAGGTGACGTTCAGTAGGACGCGACTGATAGCGAGAGCACATAAACACAGCAAATACAATATCCGGTCTGCTAGCGGTTAGATACATGAGCGACCCAATAATACTTCGGTATTTTGTGGGGTCTACCATTTTCCCATGTAAATCCGCATCTAACTTAGTGGTGTTTGACATTGGGGTATTGTATGTGTCACAACTGGTCATTCCATGTTTCTTTATTATTTCAAGAGCATATTTTGATTGACTTAGGAAAATACCACGGGGAGATTGATGAACTTGTAATCCTAGAAAGAACGTAAGTTCACCCATCATTGACATTTCAAAATTTAGTTTCATTAATTTTGCAAAAGCATTAGAATACTTTTTGTTAGTAGATGCAAAAATAATGTCGTCTACGTAAATTTGTACGATTAAAACGTCTTCCCCGTGTCTTTGGATAAATAAAGTTGGATCTATCAAACCTTTGGTAAAACCATTAGCAAGTAAGAAAGCAGTAAGTTTGTCATACCATGCCCTGGGGGCTTGTTTGAGACCGTAGAGAGCCTTCTTAAGTCGATAGACATGGTTCGGATGCTCTGGGTCTACAAATCCTTCCGGCTGACTGACGTATACCTCCTCACGTAACTGACCATTCAAAAATGCTGTTTTGACGTCCATTTGGTACACGATCATGTTTTTGTGAGCAGCGTATGCCAGAAAAATCCGTACAGCTTCAAGTCTAGCCACGGGTGCGAAAGATTCTTCAAAGTCGATTCCTTCCTCCTGACTATAACCTTTAGCTACCAATCGGGATTTGTTGCGTATGACATTACCTTCTGCGTCCAACTTATTCTTCCATATCCATTTAAGTCCAATCACATAAACTCCATCCGGTCTTTCAACTAATTCCCAGACTTCTAGTCTCTTGAATTGGTCGAATTCTTCTTGCATAGACTCAATCCAATTATCATGTGTCATTGCTTCCTTGATGCTTTTTGGTTCGGCATGAGAGATGGTGAGTGCATACATGCAGTGTTCGGCATCGGAGTGAAGTTTCTGTCGAGTCATCACTGGAGCTTGGGGATTACCAATAATGTTGACAATTGGGTGATCACGTGTCCAATGATGTGTTGAAGGGTGAGGGTTATGGAACTGCTGCACATTAGTCGATTCCAAGTCCCGTGTTGACGACTCTGGAATATCGGAAAGGTTGGGAGTCGGTGCAAACGGATTAAAGAATGCATTGGGATCGTAATTTGCAGGTTCGGGTACTTCAAGTTGATTCAGATCTTCAGGTGCATTGTATGAGTTGGAGTCTGTCTGTTCATCTGCTGTTGGTGAATCTGTTGGAGGTGCATCAGTTTCTACAGTAGTTGTAGTAACGGGTGTATCAGGCACTGGAATAGTGGCAGTTTGAGCAGCGGAATCGGTGGATACATTTTGTGCACGAATCTCAAAAGAGTCATCAAACAGTGGAGTGAACAGCGTTTCCAATTCTTGACGGGTTAAAGGTAAAGGTGCATCTGAACGATCTGGGAAATTTAAACGGTTAAGTTCGGGTCCTAAGCTGTTGCGCTCAGAAGCCATATCAGTGAGCTCATCAAAATTAGCGTGTATAGTCTCTTGAATCTCTCTGGTCCGACGGTTGTATATCCGAAACCCCTTAGAATTTTCACAATAACCAATAAAGATTCCTACATCAGCCTTAGCTTTAAGCTTTCCAAAGTCATCACGATCGTTGTTCGGGTAACATAGTGCACCAAAGACATGAAGGTGTTGAACATTGGGCTTACGTTTGTGGACAAGTTCATATGGTGTGCGATTGTGTCGTTTGTTGATCATACATCGATTCTGGGTATAACATGCTGTTGAGACGGCCTCTGCCCAAAGATAGTCTGGTAGTTGTGCATTGATCAGCATTGTGCGGGCGGCTTCCACTAAAGTACGGTTTCGTCTTTCGACCACGCCATTTTGTTCGGGAGTCCGAGCAATAGATGTTTGATGAACAATACCTACCTTCTCAAAATAATCCCGAAGGGTTTGATTCTTGAATTCAGTTCCATTGTCTGTTCTGACGGTGTTTCTAAGCTGAACTTGAATTTTGGTAAGAAAAGTGACTATCATGGATGGAGCTTGGTCTTTAGTACGAAGAAAGTAGACCCAAGTCCATTTTGAGAAGTCGTCTACTATGACAAGAATGTAACATTTCCCGTTGATCGTTTGTACTCTCATTGGTCCGCACAAATCCATATGTAATAGCTGAAGAACATGATCCGTACTGGGTTCTTGTTTTGAAGCAAAATGTGCACGTTTGCTCTTTCCTTGTTTACAAGAAGGACAAAGGTGATCTTTAGCGTATCTGAATCTGGGGAGTCCTTCAACTAACTTGTGTCGAGCCAGATCAGTCATGGTTTTGAAGTTGAGATGTGACATTCTTTTGTGCCATAACCATGATTTGGTAGATTCGGCCTTAGAGAGTAAGCAGATGGGAGAGGAAGCAATCATATCAGACATTGAAATGGTATAAAGACTGTTGCTGCGAGTGCCGGACATTAGACCGTTCCCTTGTAGATCACGTACGAAACAAGTTTTCTCCCTGAATGCAACTTCTAAGTCACCGTCACAAAACTGACCGACTGAAAAGAGATTGTGACCAAGACCTTCAACATAGTATACACGGCTGATTTCAATTTTCCCACTGACATAATCTCCATATCCCATAATAGCAGCGAAGTGATCGTTCCCGAATCTGACAGTACCAATGAACTTTGATACAAAGTTTCTTAACAGTTTGAGATCGCCTGTCATATGTCGGGTACATCCGCTATCAACAATCCAGAGAATGATTTGCACCACCTGCATCACACGAAGGAGATGACAATGGCACAATGGTAAGGGTGGAACCCGATGAAGTAGTGGGTTCCGGTTGGTTAGAGACACATGATATAATAACTTTAGGAATCCAAGCAAAATTATGCATCTTAGTTAACCAACGCTGCCACTTCCAACTAGATTGCGCTTTCTTCTTAGTGAATTCGCTAAGTGAAGGCAAGTTCTTAGGATTGCTGGGCTTAACTACAGGGGTAGCAACTACATCCTCAGAAACTACAGGGGGCGTTAATCCTAGCTTAGATTTGGAAGCAGTAGTGGGCCTAGATTTTTTGCCTTTTGTAAGTTTCTTAAGACGTGTTAAAAGAGAAGTAGCAACACACTTAGAGTGATCACCAGATAGCATAGATTTACGACAAAACACACAAGATGCATTAAACGATAAAGAAGTACGAGATACATCATTCGTTACAGACAGATTCGGATTACAAGTTGCCAAATCACAATCTAAATCTATAGTAACATGATTATTATTCAAATTCCTAGGGTGAGCTTCTACTTCCATAGCTTTTAAGTTCTCTCTCTTACGTCGCAAATTCCTATTCTTCTTTTTCTCTTTTTGGTGCTTGGATCTGCTAACGCTAGGAGGGATAACTAGTCCTGGAGAGGTGGAAGAACTCATGTTAGAATTATGAATAGCTGTATCGTTACTAGTGTTATCTGTCCTATGTTTTTCTGGTGCAACAATCTTAGTATTTGCAGACTTTTTCTTTTCAAGATTTTTAATTTTCTCCTTCAATTCAATAATGATGTGCGTTTTGTCCTGAATTGTGCTGTCAAGCTTTCGGTTTAAGTAGAAATATTCATCTCGACTCTTTTGCCAAAAATCTGTTACTTCTTGCAATTCAGCAATCTCTTTTTCATATTTAGAAATCTGACTTTTAAGTTCCTCATTTTCATTTGAAAAAGATGTCGAAGTTTTAAGATTTTGCAATTCAAGTTCAAAAACAAGACTTTGGTTTTGACACCATTCTAGTTTTTTGTTGAGTTGAAAGATTTCATCTGAAAGTTTTTTCTGCACATCATCATTTTGTTGTCGGAGACTCATGTTCTCATTTTTTAATGTCTCAACTGTTTTATTCAACAACCCAATATCATCACAGTGTTCAGAAACAAGCATATCAGTACCACATTCATAAAGAGAATTCATTACCACAGATATAATATCATAATTGAGGACACGTTCCATGAGACGATCATTTTCATTTTGCAAAAATTGATTTTGACGTTGATAAAATGAAATTGATTTTTCTGTTTCTTGAAAAATATCCATCATTGAAGACACTTCTTTTTGAAGATCCTGTTCCCAGAGTTCAGCACATAATCGTAGATGTTGAACGTGAGGTAAAAATTGTTTTTGAAACACCTCTCGCCGTTCACGCTCATGAGGAGCAATAAATGTGAAAACAGTGATTTCTGAATTACGATCAACAGCATCTTGTAAAAATTCAATATCTTCCATAAACGTTTGGAAATACCGAAGTATCTTGCACGTTTTAGGAAGAGGTTGAACATTTTCTGGTTTAGTTAAAAGACCATTGTTTTGAACTACTGGTGTGAGGGAAGCTTTATAAGAAGGAAGATCTTCTGGTAATATAAAATACGGTTGTTCAACATTCTCTTTTTGAGGTGTAAAAGTTTCATTGATAGAAGGCATTTTTGAGTAATCAAAAGGTTTGTTGAAATCAACATTTTCCATTTTAGATCGAGTCTCGTCCTCTATTTCCAATTCTTCCTCACGATCATAAACAACAGCACGAATAACAGTGTCATCAAAGAAATGGTTTGCACTATATATCTTCGGAATCTCGGTGAGTGCTTTATTTAGAAAACTGGGTGATTCACTACCAATGGCAAAACCATGGCCGGTGTTAGACCGTTTTACAGAAAGTTTATGAATGGTTGTAATTGAATTACCAGTTTTATATACAACATTCTGAAACTCTTTGAGTTGACTCGTCAATTCAACAATTTCATCTAAATATGATTTAACTCTATCCCTTGAAATCTGTTTATGTTCCTGAAAATCCGCTTGACAAGTTGACAACTCATTTTTGGTTTGCAAAATGACATCTTCGAGTTGAGCAACTTGTTGTTTATGTACAAAAGCTTGTTGTTCAAGTTGTAAAGCTAAATCATTTTTAGATTCCATTATGTTGCCAATTTGAAATTCGAGATCCTTTTCACGACGATAAGATTCTTTAAAAGCATTTTCAAAGCTCTTTTCGTTATCAATGAGTTTGACAGCGTTAGTTAATTGTATATTCAAACACTCGAGATCCCTAGACAATGATGCATTCTTCTCTTTCAATCTCGCATTTAATTCTTGACATTTTATATTTTGAGATTGACTGGCCATGAGAAGTGTCCGAAGGTCTGAATCTGGATCAGTCATAGAAGCAAGGGGTTTAAGATGAGCATTGTTGTCGTTTACATGATTAGTGTGAGAATCATCAATTGAGACATCTGAGTTAATTTGATCATCATCAAATGTAACGACTGTGTCCAATTGATAATTTTCGTCTGTAGAGAACAATGCATCATTTTGAACCGATTGTTTCGATGTAGATGCAGATGCAGATGGGGTGACAATATCATGTATAAGGCATGAATTAAAGTCGTTTACCTGAGACAGAGTGTCAGAATCATATACTGGACCTGATTCAGTGATGTGGAGTTCCTGCATGTTGGCCATAAGCATAACAGCAGCATTAGCTTCGAGATCTTCCATGTCATCATCAGACTGAGCATTGGCCATGAAGCTGTTGTCATTCAGTTTATTTGTGCCTCTAGCTTCCTCCTGAAGAGCTAATAGAAGTTGCTGTTTGTGATACTTACTGCCCTGAGTTCTTGGAGAAGGACATGCAGTAGCCATA
The DNA here is from genome assembly GCA_014162995.1 of Artemisia annua. Lineage (NCBI taxonomy): Eukaryota > Viridiplantae > Streptophyta > Magnoliopsida > Asterales > Asteraceae > Artemisia > Artemisia annua. The sequence goes on along the minus strand of LBNU01020099.1, from coordinate 27,170 downwards.
TGACCGACTCCATTGCAGTTAAAGCACTTAATGATCTGATTCCCTGATGTATCATTCCCATTATCCCCAAAATCAACCTTCTTCTGAGATGAACCAGAGTTGTTCCTGAAGCTTCCTCCATTGTTGTTAAACCTCTGTCCAGAACTATAACCACCAGAATTGAATCTCCCACTGTTACGGTTTTGAACCTCAACACGGCCATCATGAATCACAGCTTGATTCCTTGTATTAGACGATGATCGGAGACGATTGTTGGACTTGTTAGAAAATTTGCTGAAAGCTCTAGCAATGAGTGCTATTCCCTGATTAAGGCTGTTGAAGTCCTCGTCATCATCATCATCATGTGATTGGTACAAGGGATCATTGTTGTGTGATAGGTCAAGTTGTGTTGGTTGTTGTTGTGAAGAGAGATCATAAGATGAAGTCTTATTCTGAATAGGGTAATTGAAGTGATTCTGTTCAACTGAGTAATCGGGAAGTTGCATGGATGAATTCGGAACATGTGAGTGAGCAACCAATGCTAATGAGTTTGATGTTGGAGACGGTGAAAGGGTTCCTCTCTGAGCACGGTCTTTGTTCACTTCTGACTCATGGTGTTTGAGATAATCATACAACAATCCATACGGTGCATCATGAAGATTCTTTGCCTGACGAACAAATGTCACATATCGCTGCCAATCCGGTCCAAGACACCCAAGAAACTTAGTGTTAACGGCAATCTTTGGTAGTGTGATGTTGTGTCTGTCGAGGTCATTTATGATATTGGTGAAGCGGTGATAGTATGACTCAAGTGATTCCATTGGCTCTATCATGAAGTGTGTGTATTCCATGTAAAGTTTGGATTCCATATCCTCCTGATTCAACTGAGTTCCTTCCATTAGTAGATGAACGTGTTCCCACATGGCCTTAGCATTTTTCTGAGCATCAACACTGCGAAAGATAGGATTTGGTATGCTGTGAAGGATGTAACTCATGGCATATTCGTCCGCTTCCTTATGAAGAATTTGTTCAGCAGTGAGGCGTGTTTCAGGTAAAGCTGTTGAAGACTCAGGTCTAGGTGGAACAGCATTGTCATTAGCAGGAACAGTGTTGAGAGGTGGTACAAATGGACCTTCCATGATAACCTTCCTAAGATATCTGCCATGGGGTTTCTTGAGATCAAGAAATCTAAGGAATCGACTTGACCACTGAACATAATTACCCGGTGTCAACATTGGTGGTGTGTCAAGTGAACCTGCTTCATGCCTCGATTGTTGAGTAGTAATGACCTCACACATCTGATCAAACCAGTGAGACTGTTTTGGCGTTGGAGTGATTTGTTGTAGCATTGGTAAGGGTTGAGGTTGAAATTGATGCATCATGGCATGTTGCTGAGAATACATTTGACTTGGCTGTTGATATGATTGTGCATTCTGTTGATATTGCTGTTGCTGACGAAATTGTTGCAGTTGATGATACGGTTGTGCTTGATAAGGGTTAAAGTACGGTGGTTGAGACATGATTGAAAAACTTGTGGTTTATGGATCTTGTAGAAGGTATAGTACTTAAGACAAATCTTAGAAAACCAAAACCCAAAGTGATTTCGATGCTTGGTAAAAGGATGATTTCGATAACCAGTTAAAGACCAAATAATCTCAATAAATTGAAGTTCTCGATAAACCAATGAAGTTCTCGATAAAAGTAAATTATCGAGAAAAATATGTGAAAATTATCGAGATCCTTTGTACAAAGGAGACAAAGTGTGTTTTCGATGTCACTGAATTTAATTTCGATAGTTTCACAAGATTTCGAAAACAAGTAATTGATTTCGATAATGTATGAAGTTCTCGATAAACACAGTTTCTCGATAACAAGTATCCAAAGTTTCGAGATTATACAATAACGAAACTATCCAATATGTCGAAGTGTTTTCTTTCTTATACAAGAGAGAAAAGCACTGAGTAAGCAACAAAAACACTTAAGTAGTAAGAATGAATGTTCTCGATAAAATGGGGTTTATGTGTTCTCGATAAAATGGGGTTTTTGGGTTCTCGATAACTAGCCAAAAGTACGTTTTTTCTTTTGTGAAAAAGCAATCCTAAAACGAGTTTTTAATCCAAGATTCTTGTACAACTAGCATTAAAATGATGAAATCTTAATGAAAGTTGCAAACTTGAACTTTTTAACAAAAATTTTAAAATTTTCGATAAAAAGTACAAGTTTATACGAATCTTAAAAAACCCAAAAATTTTGAAACTTTGTTGTTTGTTTTGGTTTCTAACACAAGTTTGTAATCAAATATGTGATAAAAACACAAAAGAAGCAAGAAAGTTGCAAACTTTTTGAATCTAACGAGATAAAAAACGAGTTTATGGTTCGTATATCACAAAAAAATAAAACTACACCTTCTTCTAGCGATTGATACCACTTGTTAGGTCACCATATTAGTAAACACAAGTATTCAAATGAAAGAAATGAGATGAGAAATAGACTTGGTTGATTAAGATCAATATGAAAGATGAAAGAACAATAGTTTGCTTAAGATATGAAATTAACCAACAAAATGAAAGAGATACATAGGGTCCTATTTATAGGAGGAGGATAGGGCAACACTCCCTTCCTTCCCTATGTACTATGTCGTGGGCTTTCAAGGCCCATTGGACACTTATTGGACTCGTCTTATAACCATACGAGTATTAAGCTAAAACGTAAATAAAAGTGATAATACTAGCAACCTATTACATTTATTGAAATGACCGAGACTTGACTGAATAGTTGAAAACTATGATCCTAACAGGAGCATTTAATGCAGTGTACTTTATAGTTATGCTTGACACGTCGCAATTAACCCACAGGTAATCACTTTGTTTTCTGTGTATAAAAGAGAATGTCTTAAATGCGTATCTATAATGGAAAAATGATCAAACTTGAAAAGTTGAGTCTTGAAAGTTGAGTATTGAAAGTCAAATGTGAGAGATAATTAATGTAATTAATACTCTTATTAAAACACCCCATTACTTAAAAGTACAATGATTTATTCACATTGTACAACCAATTAAAAAACATATCTACCAAATTAAATACAACCAATTAAACCACAAACCGGGTTGACCCGGGACGCTTCAAACCCGGCGGATTGTCCCGGTTTAATTTGACCGTTTTTGACCCAACCTAGCAAGTTAACCCGGTTTAAATCGACCCATTTTTCGACCGGAACGGTTCAACCGGTTGAACTACCCGGGTCGAACCGGGTTTCAAAACATTATCCATTACTTAAAAGTACAATGATTTATTCACATTGTACAACCAATTAAAAACATATCTATCAAANTTGCTATGCACGGGTACTCGTCTAGTAAAAGGGAATGTCTTAAAAGGAGGAAATGTCATCTTGTGCAATTAATGTGATACACATTCATAAGAGCATTTACTCCTTCAACATTTACAATGGTAGACCTTTTAAATATGTTTATAACATGTCAAATTATTAATTTATAAACTATAAACCTATTACCACTATGTATAAACCTTTTATAATTATATCAAATGTTCAACCATAACACATGCATTAAATTATGAAAAGGTCTAGGATCTTGGACCTCTTCATGCCACATAGATATAAACCACAAATTATTTGGCCCACCTCCACAACCTAGCCATAAAAACAACTTTAATTTTTTTTACAACTTACCTTTTCAACCCTAAACTTTTTAATATTTACAAGTTTTTTATATAACAAATTTTATTTGTCAAATATTTAGCAAATATATAGCAAATTCGTTAATAAAAAAAAATACCGTTGCGAAGAACTATAAATTACGAACAAAACGAGCCCAATATTGATATGCTTTTGATGTACGTACGATTTATAAAAAAATATTCGTTAAATATTTATCAAATATATAACTAATTCGTTAATAAAAAAATACCGTTGCGAATAGCTCTAAATTATGACATATTCTTTTGTAAAAAAACTTAGAAACACTTCTTTTTGTTTGGAACAATTTGCTACTACTTTGCTATTGCTTTTATAGGCATATATATATATATATAGTACTCGTGTTACCATATGAAATTGATGAAAAACTTGGTCAATTAACAACTATATGATCCACTAGCCACAAAACAACTCTCTTATTTACCACATGCTTGTTGACTGAATGTGGAGAAAGCAAAAATAACACTTCTCTTGAAGTTAAGAACATGCGTAAAACCTTAAACCCTAAAAAAACTATTCTCATTTCATCTGGAATAGTTAACTTGATTTATATATAAATTCCTTTTCTTTCATTTAATTTGATATAAACACTTTAGTTCACATTATACCATTTTAATGTGTTTAAGCTAAACTTTTAACTTTCGCCTGAGTTGCTAAAACTTTTCTTGTAGAAGTGTTTTTGCGAAAATGTCATCTAAGCTTATTCATTTGTTTCACAAATTTCAAGTTGCACCTCTCCATCTTCAACTGCTTCTCTACTAAAATGATGTTTTAAATCGATATGCTTTAAAGTTTAAACAATAGAATCCTAGTTGACAAATGATATGATAACAATATGAGGGGCCTCAAAATTGGGTGGCCCATGCTATTTCCACCTCGCCCACCCTCAATGACGACACAAGTGAATAGTGATGCCGTTTGCTATAGGCCATGTTAGGCGACAAGTACTTTTGTAGACGTTTAAGAGCGTGTAACGTTAACTTTTATCGTATAGAATATAATGCTTAGTTGGCAACAAATGTTTACCTTTTGGATTTTGTTTAAACGCTTCGCTTTTTTATTTTTATTTTTGAACGGCGGAATTGCATTAAGAACTAGCAAAAGCTAGAAAAAAGAGATTACATAGAGACTATAGTAGCTATAGGGTTTTGTAACCAACATATCCAACTAATTTTACAATTAGGAATCCTAGAAGACAACCACAAAAAGGATTGAGAAGAAATCCCAAAGGGTAGGTAGCCTTCTTAGGAGGGGGACCGGAGAGTTTAAACGCTTTAATTTGAGATACTAATAAAAGGAAACATTTAATTATCATGTCATTCTACACGTTATAAATTATAACTGCAACTTTATAACAACTGCATGTAGGTAGGGGTGTAAACGAGTCGAGCTTTTAATGAGCTACTCGAGCTCGAGCTCGTTTAACTCGAGTCGAGCTTGATAATTTTCGAGCTCGAGTCGAGCTCAAACAAAATTTAGAGCTCGAATAATTTCACGAGCCGAGCTTTTAAATCTTATATTTAGCTCGGCTCGTTCGAAAGCTCATTTAGTTATTCGAGCCAAACGAGTTACTCGAGCTAAACGAGCCGAACGAGCTAATCGAGCTAATCGAGATAAATATGTAGCTTCAAAATATTTTAATTTTAAATTTTTAACTACTATAAGTATTAGGTTAAACTTAAAACCAAAACTAGCAAGATATTAACCTTCAATCACACCAAAGATCTACATCTGCACTTTAGTTTATATGTAAAATATACATACAAACTAGTAAGCTTGGGCTTTTATTTTTATAGACCCCATATTGTCTTCCTTTTGTTTCACTCATCCAATGTGGGATGTGAAATGAAATCATTTTTCTTTTCTTTTTTCATTCAAGCTTACAAGTATTACTTTGATTCTTAATATGTATAAATAAGTTAAACGTGATAAATAAATTGTTACTCATATATATTCATTGATCATATCATGGTTAATATTAGTTTATGCTAGTTAAGTGTTTTATAAAAAAGTAACTAATATGTTTAATAAACTCTTTATTAAATATATAAATGAATTAAATCCAATCATAAATACCAAGGTTATAAATAGCGTGAGGCGTGGCGTGGCGGCGAAGCCAAGCCTCAAGCTATACGAGCTATAGCGAAGCTACAACGTTTTTTGAGGCGTGACTCAAGGCAGCATAATTTTTTATAGATTTATATATTTACATACATACATACATACATACATACATACATACATACATACATACATACATACATATAATACATCAAGTTTACAAAACGCGTTATACGTAAGAAATAAACTCAAAAAGCTAAACTATCCTTGCATTTTTCGTCATTTCTTTAAATAAAACCTTCTCCATCGGAGTAGTCGTCAAAACATTCCCCACAAAACGCGTTATAAAGTTAGCCCAAGCCCAAGTTCCTTCTAGCCCAATAATAGTAAATCACTAAATCCTACAAAAGCTTCAAAATAAAGCGCCACGCTTCACGCTATAGCGCGCCTTACCACGCTTTTTCGCGCTTCATAACACGCTACGCCTTAAGAAGACGCCTTGGCCTGTTTCGTAACGTGGATGCCACGCCTCGCGCTATGGCGCCGCTATGGCGCGCTATTTAGAACCCTGATAAATACCACTAAATAATTAAGAATTATGAATCATTGGATGATTTTAATGAATCTCGCTCGTATTCACGTGATGTTGAGAGTTACATTGAGGTTTTTGTGATTATAAATACAACATATGCATGTATATTATGTTGATACAAAAGTTGGGCGTTCCTTGTCTTGAGTACCAATTCGGTTGTAATACTTGAGACCTGCATACTAAGAAAACAAAAAGACACCGTTAGGCTTATCGTGGGATTGTTTCCCACGATTATCCTCCGGCGTGGGAGTAAGTAATCGGTTTTAGGGTTTGTAGAAGAGTTAGGGTTGTGATATCGTACCTTTAATGAGAGCCGTGATGCCCTATATATATACATACGAAACCTTGTTGGTTTCGTGTTCCTCACTCTTCGGCGTGTCCGCCTAAATCGGTTATTTGATATATATCCCATAAATAAGAGATATCCAATATCAAAACCATAAATAACTTTGGGTTTGGGCCTTCGTGAGCCCAAACCGTTACCATAGTAGTCCACACGTGGTGGGCTTAAATCCTAGTGACGTCCAATAGTCGGGTTTGTGACCCGAATATAGACTATACGTCATCATGTCCCCCAGTCTAGTATGCGCACGGTGAAACCGCGGATGCTAGACTATTAATCATAGCGAAAAATGCGCCCCCATACGTGGCGGATAAGTTCAAACGTTTCCCGCCCAAAGGGATATTCTATGAATCTAGTCCAAATAAGTCCAAAAGATCTACCTCGAGAAATGTGGGAAAGTGCAAAAGTTGCTGTACCCTGTGAGTTCTCAGCCACACGATGAAGGTTAGTGGAATCCACGTGTCGGTCATCCATGGGTATGGTAACCCTATATAAAGGGTAAGTTACCTTTCACTGTGTGAATCATCGCAAAAACTACCATTTCCTCCATAGCTAAAAATCTTTCACAGCAGTCAAAACTCACTACTCCTCAAAGGTAGTAGCGCGTGCGCATTGAAAATCATAAAATACTAACGATGGTTCGCCAATTATCTGATTTCCACTCCGATATATCCGAGGGTGATCTTCGTCAGTTCACCTCGGATTATTTTATCCCGCTCGCGTTGCATCCAGTAGTACCGGCGGCAACCGCGTCCATTGCGGACTTCCCTGAGGGAAAGGTAGGGGTATATACGCGGTTCTTCGAATTCGCGAACCAGCGTGTGCCCCTGTCCCTATTCTTGTGTGACGTGCTTAATTTTTATCGTTTGCACATCTCCCAACTTCACTGCATTGGCGCAGCGAAGATAACCAATTTTGAAATAAACTGTCGCTTATTAGCGATTAACCCCACCATTAACCTATTCCGCGCGTTTTACCACGCAACGTGGTCAAACGGGTGGGTCACCTTTTCTAAGCGCGCAGGGCCACTGCAGTGCTATACGGAAAAGGTAGACGCGCTAAGAAACTGGAGGGAAATGTTCTTCTGGATTGATAGCGCTGTCCTCCCATGGGGTTTTAACTTTTATACGCAAGGGACTCTACCGAAGGATGAGCGCCCTAACCCACGTTCATATAACACGGATGACGCTGAGACCATAAATTCTAACCGCATTCCCATCAACTCCTTCCCAGAGGAGTTTTTGTTACACATGGGGATCAGTCNCGCTGTCCTCCCATGGGGTTTTAACTTTTATACGCAAGGGACTCTACCGAAGGATGAGCGCCCTAACCCACGTTCATATAACACGGATGACGCTGAGACCATAAATTCTAACCGCATTCCCATCAACTCCTTCCCAGAGGAGTTTTTGGTACACATGGGGATCAGTCGCAACTACTTCCAGGGTCCGGACGAGGTGCCAACCTTTTTGGACGAAGAGAATCGGGGTGGGTGCTCGTCCTTCCTTTCCTTCGCTTTAGTATTGTAAGCGCTCAATTTTTATTATAGTTTATGTAACTGATGTTAGTATTTTGTAGTACATTTTTCCAAAGGAATATTCGTGAGAATATTCCTCGGGTCGTTTCCCAACGAAGGTTTGACGGCGTTTTCGACGTAACGAATGTGCTCGTGTGAAGTGAATGGTAAAATATATTTTGGATTTGTGCATTAAGCTACGAATGACATGAATTAATGATTAAAGCAAACTAATCATGCACTATGTACAAGCATGTAAAGAACGTAAATCAAATAACGCAAATGTGATCTAAAAATAACGTCTATTTAACAAAATAAAACGCGAATCTTAAGCTAGACTAAACCTACGGGCTCAAAAGTAATTTTTAAAACTTTGAAATGATAAAAGAAAATTTTAGGAAAAAGAAAAATAATATTTTGGCGTTTTATTTATTTATTATGAATTAAAACTATTTTTGTATTTTTATTTAATAAGAGAAAACTAAACTAATTATAAAATGAAAAATTTATTCTACAAATTTATTTTCTAAAAATCTTATTAAACTGAAAATGAAATTTAAAAATAAAATCAGAAACTATTTTTGTCTTTTTATGATTTATTTTGAAATTTAAAATTGATTTATTATTCTAAAATCTATTTAAAAATAAAAAGAAATAGTAAATGAATTCAGAAAATTATGAAATTTTTACAGAAAATCTAAAATATTATTTGAAATCTGAGAAAAATAAGAAAAGTGAAAAATAAGTTGGAAAAGTGCTTATTGGCTTATTAACAGCTTATTACAAGTGCTTATTAATAAGCACTTGTAACAACAGTTTCTAAAACTTTCACAAAATGTACTAAATTCTTAATAAAGCTCAAACAAACAAATTTATCAACTAAAACAACTCCAGAAAATTCAAATGATACAAAAAGCAGTTTGAACTAAGCACTTATAATAAGCAAAT
>LBNU01020099.1:3850-14855 GCA_014162995.1 Artemisia annua | reverse complement strand
CATGCACCTCACGTGCTACCAACTTTAGTCTTAACACTTAAGCTCATAATCCATAAATCTCAACATAAATCCTTATTCTTACTTTTGATTTTTCACTTTTCACTTTTTTTTTTCATACTTTTCTTGATACTTTTTCTAATTTTTTTCTTTTTCTTGCCTTAGTAACTTTTCAACTCCGAACCTTCACGGTTTAAATCCAAGACCTACCGCCAACTGCTAGGGTTAGAATGTAGGATCCAAGGTCCGATCTCAATCCGAAGTCTCAAAGTACCTTAGCTCTTATGAATACCGGGCTTTAGGGTAGCTCCGAAACCACATGCGTACTACGAATACAACGAAATGCAATACAATACAACACAATACAATGGCGTGTATCCTTGATGTGTACCCAATTTTTTNTCCGGTGGTTTCGCGGGCGGACGAGGAGATGGAAGATCAACAAGAAATGAATCATCCTCGTCATTCTCAATACCCGGTGGTATCGAGTCATCCGTAGCAAGAAATAGATCGACATCCTCTAAAAGAGGGTCACGAGACAGATTATCGGTAATAGGTAAAGAATTAATCTCAAAATGAAAGCACTCGTAATCCGGAAGAGAAAAATCAGCATGAATAATGGGATTGCCACTACTAGTCTCTTCAAATCGAAAAATTTCAAGCTCGGGTAAGTAATCACTATCCATAACGGGGATAGGAAATGAAGAGGGAATCATAGAATCAGAAGACGGAGTCGGATTTTTCAAAGCTTCTATTTTTGAAATAAGAAGATTGATATTTGATAACTTTTCACTGAGTAAATCATCTTCAATCTCATCGTCATCAAGATCAAAATCCTTTATCTCGTCAAACTCATAATCGGAACGCGATTCCTCAACATCATCGATATCTCCACAAGAGCCGTCATCACTTGTAGTATACTCATTGTGAGAATCGGAATAACTTTCATCATATCTTTCGACGTGATCTTCTTCAATCGGAATATCATTCGTATCAACGAGAGGGTTCAAATGAATAGTGGTGTTTTCGTTTGGAACATCCTCATCCGGAAGCGTATCATCATCGGATTCGTCAAAAACTTCATTGCTCATTGGAGGGGGGAAGATGACGAGTCTTCATTCAGTAACCTCTCAAGGAAAAGAATATCCCCCTCTGGATCAAAATAAGTATCATCGATATTAATCGGAAAAGAATCAGTATTAGCAAGAAAAGTATCGACCTCATCCAAAACGGAATCACTTCCCTCAAACGATGTAAGAGAAGGATGGGAAGATTCGGGATTATCTTTGGATATATCAAGAGGAGTATTTTGAACAACTTCACCGTTAGAATTTTCCCCGGACTCACTTGGGATTGGGACGAGGTTCTCAACACTAGACTCATTGAATTCGTCCGATTCCGTTGCCGGAATAGTGTCAAGAGGCTCATCCCCCATTTTTAGAGAGTCCTCGGGTTCTATGGGAGAAACAACGGAAGCTTTCTGAGGATTAAGAACAATCGTAATTTTCTCATCATCGTCGTAATCGTAGTAATTAAAATTCTTAAAAGGATTAGACGCCCTCTCTTCAGCAAGTAATTCTGCAATAGACTTCTCGTGAGGATCGGGAGTATGAGTAACAAGATTATCCGTAAACTTTTGTAGCATTTCACCAAAAGATTTCAGTTCCTCCATAACTTCATCTGAAATTTGAAATTTGTCGGGATTTTGTGGGGGTTGGTTAAAACCGTAAGAATCGTGACACGATTTAGGCTCAAAATAAGAATTATCAAACGATCCCCCACAATTTTCAAAATTTGACAAACTTTGAAATGAATCACCATTGTAATACGGTACTTGCTCATACGAGTTTTGAAAAGGATGATTAAAATCATTTTGAGGATAATTATCAAAATTCGTATCACAAGCGTAAAACGTTTCAGCACTTTGGACGTAACACATACAATTAACATATCCACATTGGTTACAAAAACATTGTCCACAAGGTAATCCTTCATCGGATGGGTTTCCACAACTAAAACAAGTGAACGAAGGTGGTGGTGTCGGATAATAATCGGGAACGTTTTGAAAGATTGATCTTTGTACATACTCGGGAGAGTTACAAAACCAACAAACGCCGTCATGAATATCACTACCACATTGTTCGCACGTACACCAAACACAAGAACCTTGAAAGAACGGTTCTCCACACTTAACACAAATCGGATCCATAAGAATTAAACATAAGAGGGTTTGAGAAAAAGAATCAAATACGAGAGGATAAGAAGATTATTTTTGGTATTTTGAAAACAAAAATCAAACATAAAATCAAAAATCAAATCGAAAAAGAAAATGTTTTTGGGTTTTTTAACAAAGAAAACTTAAAAGCAAAATCTTTTTGTCTTTTTCTTTTTTATATTTTTTCTTTTGTTCTTATTATCTTTTTGTTAACCGTTACGTCAAATGAAACCGTTTCGCTTTATGGGCTAATCGGGTAACAATTGATTTCACGATTATCTTTTGTTGTGAAAGCTTATTTGGTTTACAACCGCCCTCCTTCAACGGAAGACAGAGGATGTTTATTATATTTTTGGAATTTGTTGAATACTTGGTGACAAGTATTCCCTTTTTATTTATCTATTATTATTTTTTTTTACTTTTTTATTTTTCAAAAAAAAAACGATTAACTTCCGAGGAAGGTTCTTCAAATCACAAAACAACAAACGTAAACGTCAAATTCGTTTCAAGCCTTCCCCGGCAGCGGCGCCATAATTGATGTTAGTATTTTGTAGTACATTTTTCCAAAGGAATGTTCGTGATAATATTCCTCAGGTCGTTTCCCAACGAAGGTTTGACGGCGTTTTCGACGTAACGAATGTGCTCGTGTGAAGTGAATGGTAAAATATATTTTGGATTTGTGAATTAAGCTACGAATGACATGAATTAATGATTAAAGCAAACTAATCATGCACTATGTACAAGCATGTAAAGAACGTAAATCAAATAACGCAAATGTGATCTAAAAATAACGTCTATTTAACAAAATAAAACGCGAATCTTAAGCTAGACTAAACCTACGGGCTCAAAAGTAATTTTTAAAACTTTGAAATGATAAAAGAAAATTTTAGGAAAAAGAAAAATAATATTTTGGCTTTTTATTTATTTATTATGAATTAAAACTATTTTTGTATTTTTATTTAATAAGAGAAAACTAAACTAATTATAAAATGAAAAATTTATTCTACAAATTTATTTTCTAAAAATCTTATTAAACTGAAAATGAAATTTAAAAATAAAATCAGAAACTATTTTTGTCTTTTTATGATTTATTTTGAAATTTAAAATTGATTTATTATTCTAAAATCTATTTAAAAATAAAAAGAAATAGTAAATGAATTCAGAAAATTATGAAATTTTTACAGAAAATCTAAAATATTATTTGAAATCTGAGAAAAATAAGAAAAGTGAAAAATAAGTTGGAAAAGTGCTTATTGGCTTATTAACAGCTTATTACAAGTGCTTATTAATAAGCACTTGTAACAACAGTTTCTAAAACTTTCACAAAATGTTCTAAATTCTTAATAAAGCTCAAACAAACAAATTTATCAACTAAAACAACTCCAGAAAATTCAAATGATACAAAAAGCAGTTTGAACTAAGCACTTATAATAAGCAAATTATATCCAGAATAAGCACAGAACTTAGTAATCATGAAAAATACTAAGACTAACTCTAATATGCTCAGAATACTCAAGAAAGCTCAGAGAATCAAGTCAAATGCATTATTGCAGTTCTATTGTGAAATCAGCATATCATGAGCTAAGTACCTACTTTCAGGCCAAAATAAGCAGTGCAATTAAGCTCTAATCTAGCAGAGTAATGGGGGCAAAAGATACCTAGCACTACTAGCTACTATAAAAACACAAAAGCTCCATGAGAAACACACAATTACTGCCCTAATAGTGATCAAGAACAGATGCTAGAAAAACAAGTATGTAAGTGAACTGATGCAATACAGAAAATGGGACAAGTTTAAGAGACCAAATAAGCATTCAATTAAGCTGAAAAGTGAAAGTTTATGGGGGCAAAATGATGTTAACCTACCAGAGATACTAGAAACCTAAAAACCCCTATTCCAAGACTCTAATTACTATGCTAATCTAAGCCTAGAACATGTTACTGAGCAACAAATGAGCAAGTAAGTTTTGCAGAATTATGATTTTTATTTGCACATAAACGATGACTAAATCTAACTTAAGCAGATTATATCTATCCCTAGGTGTAAATTGAACTTATCTAACCACTGAAATCACAACCACAAGCATAAAAGGCATCAAATCCATAAGCTCAGTTATGACAGATTACAAAAATGCAGGCAACTGTGAGATGCTAAGCTAATTTGACTTTTGATGTAAGAACCTACTATTTTTATGCTACTATCAACCTATTCTAACCTATAGCAGACCAAGGAAGTCAAAAATGCAGTAAAACAACAACAAGTATCACTAATAGCTCTCAGATCCAAACACCCCTATTCTCACAGTTACACTACAACACACTAATTCCAGCTATTAACTCCAATATTAGGATCAAACTAACTTTCAGAAATGCACTAGAGACCAATTCAGCAGAGAATGCAATCATCAAACAACTTATCCAATATACTGCTGATTCAAAAGTAAAGGAAAGTAAAACAGAAATAGATGCTTACTTATCACAAGAAGCCTCATTAGATGAGGTTATACTCCGAGTTAGTCTATCTTTGATAGACTAAAATTCTTCTGGAACAACACTAAATCACCACTGAATCATCAATACACCACCACTAATTCTCTATGATCTTCTCAGTTTACTATCATTGACTATTTGAATAGTACTAGTTCTCATAGCAAGCTAATGTTTAAGAGAAAAATAATTTGGAACTTGAAACAGAATTGAAAACATGAAATTGCTTGGAAATTAAATTGCAAGGAAATTAAATGAAAACTAAAATTTTATTGAAACTGAAAATGAATACAGACTGAAAGTTTAGAGAAATACAATAAGCTGGAACTAAAAATTACACTAAATCTTTTATACTAACCTACTCCTAATCCTAACATCTAACCAACCAATTGTGAAGTGAGGAGCTCTTTATATAGCCTGAGTGAGGGGTCTTCAGAAGGATCCAGAAGAGAACATCTCCATCGAATATCCTTTTTAGATCCTTTGTGACAAACGCGAACCAATCAGAGGCTTGGAATCCTTCAAATGACGCGTCCCAGCCAATCATAGCCATCTACGTGGCATTCCTTTGCTGTCACCCTCTGACACGTTGTCAGGCTTCAGTAATTTGACAATCATGCCCTTAATACGAGGTTCATTGTGGTGGGAGTGGGTAATTGGAGGTGATTTGTAATTAGGGTTCATGGGGAAAGCTGGTAAATGGTGAATTGGGGAAAGGGAGGGTAAAGTTGAGCGCGTTGGGTTTTTTATTATTTATTGAATTTGTATGGACCGGGTTGTGGGTTTTATTTATTGGGTGGACCGGGTTTAGGAAGGATGTGGTAGTGATGGGCTTGGTGTTGATAAATAGGGAATGGGCTTTTGGGATATTTTGGGTTTATGAATTTATGGATTTGGCAGCTTAGTAACAAGGACCAAATTTGTAACTTTGAATAATTTAGGGACCAAATGTGTCAAATCTGAAAAATATATCCAAGGGCTAATCTTGTAAATCTCTGATTCTTCAAGGACTAATATTGACACTTTGAGCTTCAAGTATGAAAAATGCTTCCTCGACTCCGGCTTTTGTCATTCGTTCCAATCCCGTGCTCGTTTTGTCATTTTTGTCTCGGTTTTTGTCCAATTTTGTATATCCATACCTGCACAATCAGAAACGCAAAAACAAGTAGATCTTTGGCATTCGTTAGTGTTTTTGGTCGTTTTTAGTCTTAAAATGGTGAAAAACCGATATGTGATTTCACACATATCAGTAACCCTTTCTTTGTTTATCTTTGTTGCGCAGAGATGGATCTTTTTTCAGTTGTGAAGCTGACGAAGCCTACCCTGGTGACAGTCAGGGTGCGCCCGTTGAGGGAGGGTGAGGCGCCCATATTGGAGGACACTGCTGGGCGCACCATGGAAATGGTGCAGGAGGAGCCAGAGAATGCCTCCCCCACTATTCTAGAGGCGACTCCCATAAGCAGCATGCCTAATCAGGAGGCCCAATCTCCAGAACGATCGCGCACATATTCGCGAAGAGAAGGAGGAGGAGAGTCAGCCACTGAAGCGCAAGAGAGCGTCTTCTGGTGGTTATGGCGCAGAGTCGTCCAAGAGGTCGCGCCAGACTGCTGATGTGGATGCGTCATTGTCGGAGGGTGCGCGTCCCCAGGACACAACTGAAGCCCCACTTCCTAAGTAAGTAGCGAATCTCAGCTTTGAATAAGTTACCTTTAGCTTTATTGAAATTGAAATAACTCTAAGCTTTTCCCTTGTGCGTGCAGTGATGAAGCTGCTGGAGATGCTTCTGCGCCGGCCAGCCCCCGTGATACTGAAGAGACTGCGCAGGGGAGCTAAACGTCTGGCGTAAAGGTTTTTGAGGAGGCGTCCACGGGTCACCTCATAGAGGAGTTGGGTCTAGCCGCTGCGCACCAGGCGATGTTGGTTGCGCAGCAGGACAAAGAAATTGCGCTACTGAAGGCGCAATTGGCCGGTGCCCAGGCTGAGTTGGAATCTACCAACTCTTACGCCAAAGCCCTTGCTGAAGAGAAGATGTCCTTGCTTGCCCAAATGAAGCAAGAGCGTGCTGGTGCGAAGGACTACAAGGCCAACTGCGTATGGGCCTTGAAGTATATGGAGCAGAACAAGGACGCGCACTTCGCTCAGTTAGACCAGTTTCGCTAAACTGTGGAGAGCGCGTTGGAGAGGCAGGAGACCAAGCTTCGCAAGCTCAGCATCGAGTATGATGAGGAGCTTTATCCGCATTTGGTTTCCACTGTCACTGAGCACAGGTAAATTGTTATCCTTTGTGTTTCTCTGAATTTCCACTTGTTGTTTTTTTTTTTCAATTGTATTGAACTTATTGTCATGTTTTTGTTCGCAGGTGGCTAATCAGCCATGGTCTGCGTCTCGATGCAGTGAATACCTTGGAGTCCCCAGAAGTNCAACACCATCACCTCAACCCACCATCTCCACCGCCCAAACCACTCACCTCACCACTCTCACCTAACAAAACAAACGCATTAAATACCACCACCCCCAACAGTCCCAATTGCAATATTATATTTTTGGCGCCAAAAAGATTTTAACGGCTAAGATCAAAATTTCTCATCCAATGGCTCAGATTGCAAGTGGGAATGCTCAGAAGACCTCTTGGAACCCTAATGCTCATCTATAAAAGGAAGAGAGAAGGAAGAAGACAAACAGTAGTCATTTTAGTTAAGAATTAGTGTCGAATTAGTGTAATTGTGTTATTTAGTTGTTAAAATCATTTCAAAAGCTTTGTAATCTGTCTCATTAATGTACTTTGATCTTTTCTTAATTAAAAATTCCAAGAATTCAGTTTCAATTTAGTATTTGCTATTTCATTTGAATTTTCTCTTTAATCTTTCAATCATGTTCTAAAGTTAGTTCTACTGTTGCATAAGCTCACTTAGGTTAGTAAGATATACAAGAAAAACATAAAAAATTCAGAAACAAAACTCATCACAGGGTACCTATGCAATTGACCTTGGAATTCTTAGGAAGTTGCCTACAATGGAGGGGCAAGATGGACTTTACCTAGCCTATGTTTGATAAGCTAGGAGCTTGTTGAGCTTAGAGATACTATAGTAAAGCTAGAGTTGAGGTTTTCCATTTTCAATTTCTTAAATTCCAAATTTTAGTGCATTTCTGTGATTGTACTGTTTACTTGCTTACAGTTCCTATTCTGTGTGTTTTAGTGCTTAATTAGTGTCCTTATAAGATAATATAGTGTGTAGTTGTGTGGTTGTTAATTGGATTTCATTGTTGTTTCAAATTCTAGTTTCACAGTCAAATAGGTGGATTTGCTAAATCTGTGTTTCATGTGGTTATTATTGGAACTCTATGCTCAAAAGGTCTTATGAAATGGAAATATAATCTTTGAAATCAGTGTTAAGGTCTTAATTTGTCATTTGCTTTGAAAATCACAAAACAGTTTAGCAAATAGTGTGTTTGGTTCAAGGTTGTTATCTGTGTTCTAGTCTGTGATAGTTGTTGTTTTTGGTTCACACAAGTTCTCTTAGGTCATATTAGTTCATAGCAAACATAAAAACTAAGGGTCCTTTGCAGAATAGTCAAAACTTTCTTATGATTCAATTATCTGTACACTGTCTTGGATTTGGAGTCCATAATCACCAATTTTACTTCAAAAGTTGTTAGTATAACTTGTCTTAGTCTCAAATCAACATAATATTTCATCTTCAGTAGGCTAGATTCAATCAAATCTCACCAAAGTCAACTTAGTTCAAAAATTAAAAAAGTCAAATTGACAGATAAAAAGTTTTTGAATAAAATAGTTGATTTAATTGTGATCTTATTACTAGGTATTAGGTTGTAAGCTTATAGGGTATTAATATTTTGTTGCTAATCTTTACTAGGATATTTTTATTTAATTTTTATTTAGCTTGTAGACTGCTTATTCTGTGGCTTTTTCTTAGTACTTTTTCAAAAACTTGCCCTGTGCACAGGATAAGTGAGCAATTTCATAAGCTTGCATAAGCTTCATTAATTGTTCTTAGCTTGTGCATTTTGGTTCTTTTGAAAGCTTAGTTGGCTAGTTTGTTGATTGCATGTTTATTTCCCTTTTATCTACTTATTTTCATTGCTTATTTTGCTCAAAACATTTTCACAAAACCACTCACTATACTGACTAATCAGTATAGGTGAGCAATTTTCACAAGCTCACCATAAGCTCTCCACTGAGCTTTAGCCTGTGTGTTTTAGCTTTTTAAGAAGCTTAGCAACCCCTTTTCAAGTTTCCATTATCATTTAACTTTTTCAAGCTTATTTAGTAGGGATGCACTTAGCCTAAACCTTGTCCCATTTTCATATACCCTGTGCACTCAGTGCATTTGAGCCAAATTTCATAAGCTCCCCACAAGCTCAATAATGATCCATAAGCTCTGCTTATTGGCTTATTTTGAAGCTTGCCAGGTCAACTTTTGAGATCAAGTCTCATTTTGGACCTTTGACCATTCTTGTGGACCCCACAAGGTCTGCAACCTAGTACTTTGGTCTGTTTTGTATCTGTGTGAATTTGGGATTGCTTATTTGATTATTTTGGCTTATCCAGTGTGCTTTTTCAGTTCTTTTTGTTTAATTTGTGTTCATATAAGTTGTTTGCATATAATTTTCTAGATTGTAAGTACTGTATAGCTTATTAATAGCTTTTGCATCATCAAAAATCCAAAATCAAATCTGTTAAGCTATTAAGGGGTGAAAAGTGCTTATTCTTAAGATCTAAAAAGTTTGTTTTTATTAAAGTTGTCTAATTTTAGTGTTTAATCAGTTTTGTAAAAAGAAAATCCAAAAAATCATCACTTTTAATAAAGTGATAGCTTCTATTTAAGCTAGTTGGCTTATTGTTCAGCTTTTTCAAAAAGCAATTTTCATTTTTATAATTTTAATAAGTTCCTGTTCACTTGTAGTATTTATAATGATTTTCTTAGATTTTTATCTGTTAATTTAGTATTTATAATAATTAATATTAGTTAAATTAGATTTAATTGAAAAATCAAAAATAAAATCCTCTACTATTTAATTTTAATCACTAGTACTTTTTTATATTTTTCGTTGGTTTTATAATTCATTTAGTATTTTTAGAAAATATTTTTATAATTATTACTATTCATTTTCTATTATTCTTGTTTAATTTAGTTTAAATAGTTTTTAATTAGTAATTAAGTACATAATTAGTAAAATAGTTTAATAATAATTTTTATAAAATTTTTATAATTTTTTAAGGTTCCTGTATTAGTTAATTAGTTTTATAAAATATTTAATAATTATCTAAGTCATTTTTATTATTATTAGTAATTTAAATTAATTAATTAGTTAATTAATAAGTAATTAGTAATTAATTAATATTAAATTCAGAAAAAGATAAAAATACATATTTTTAATTTTTATAATATTTTTAAGTTATTTCAGAGTTTTTAAAAATAAATTTCCATTTTCTTAGTTTTATTATTATATTATATTTAGTTTAACTTAAATAGTTATTATAAGTAATTAAATAGTTTTAATTAATATTAAATAATAAAATAATCAAACAAATATTTTTCTTTTTTATAAAATTTTCTTTTTATTTTAAGTTTGTAAAAGTTTCATTTTCACCCCCTGTAGTTTATTTTTGTGTAATTCCCATTTTTTCCAGCACGCATTTGCATTTTAGGTTTATCTGATTTCCTGTATTTGTTAATATTGTTCCATAATCTTAATTTCAAGCAATCGGTAGTGTAAAATCAATCCAAATCTTTATCTGGTTACTATTCCCAAATCACTCATTCCCAAAACGTTTCCAAAACACAATTTCAATCTCGCTGGGACATAACGACCCGGGGATACACTGTGCTTACACCGGATCATAAATTGATCACTTTCTCTCTCATAGCTTGACTTAGTTGACCAAGAACCCTTGGTTGACTTAGTTGACTGTTTGGGAGGAGTCAAATTTTGGCGCCGCTGCCGGGGAGGTTGTTGCGTGTTTTAAAAAAAACGTTTAGGTTTAGTGATTTTCAAAACCCTCCTTGTACAAATCACATCACTTTGTAAATTTTTTGTAAAAATCTTAATCATATCAGAAAAAAGTCATTAACACTTTTTCTAAAGTGTTAACAACACCAAAAAAAATCATAAACATAAAACAAATCGTGAAGTTAAATTACTTCGATTCTTTAAGACTACAACCTATACAGGTGGAATACGGAGGTTCTGACATTAAATTGCGAACCGAAGAGAGACCCATTCTATCTCTCCCGCCACCCTGCGAGTAGTCTTAAAGGAACGATTTCGGTTAACGAATCGATT
>LBNU01020098.1:9722-25657 GCA_014162995.1 Artemisia annua | reverse complement strand
AGAGCACTAATTAGGGGAGAGTGTATTGTAATGGTCAATGTTAATCCCTAATTAGATTCGCTTACATTGTTCCTCTACAAGTCAAAGTGATGGCAGCTGAGAAGACTCAGATGGATAAGTGAAGCTATGGTGCTTGAAGACCACTCTCGGAGCTGCTGTACTTATGTTTTGTATTGTGTTTTACTTAATTGTGCTTATAGGGAACATTGTAAGCAATTCCCATATAACATTACTTTCGGGAGAGATTGTTAGCCTTGAAAATAATGTTATATGTGGAAATTGCAATAGTAGCAAAGCACAAGGACTTGTTCTGTCATTAGGACATAGTTTATGTGACTTGTAGTATAAATACTCTCCTAGTGGCAACTAGGAGAGGTGGATGTTCATTGTAATAAGGAGGTGTGTGTGGTTTTTCCCTTTCTCTCTCTAGAAAAACACACACACCTTCCCCAATTCTTTAATCTAATTTTACCATGTTTAACCTTTATTTCGATCATCCCCGACCTCCTGAATAGTGATTCTTGCTGATAACATTTTCTATCCTAACGAACACTATTCCCTGTGAGAGAACGATCAATCCCCCGTACTTACCACTATCCTATACTACATCGGTCAGGTACACTGCCTGGTGGGGTTGTAAGCCTCTTGAGATCCCTTGAGAGGTAAAACCTGTTATAAGGTCACAAAACCACGCATCAATACCCATGGAAATATTCATATAACCATCTTAGTTTCTTGAAAACCTAGGATCCAACTTTTAATAATTTCACTACATCAGTTGATCTGCTAATAGTGTGTTAGGAATACGCTTTTTGTATAAGAAAGATTCGGTCACCCCAGATATGATTAAGCATTGTTTAGCTCGTAGTGGTTACAATAGTTAGTTATACGTAGTTTAGAAGTAGATTAGTTCGCGGAAGAAGGACGGGTCTTTACCCACTGTATACCTGATCCGCAGCCCAAGTGGCAACTCATGTACATATATACCCTCTCCATCCTTGGAGAGGGTGAACCTCCTCTAATCTTATTTCTTTTTTTTTTTGGTTTCTCTCTCTAGGTTCCACTCTCTTTACTCTTTCTCTCTCTAAACTCTAACAATGGTTACCATGTTCTTCCACAATCCAAGACCACCCGAATGACTACTACTCTATCCATAAACACTAAAACCAATCTAGTTATGATTATGTGTATATTACAATTGGTATCAAGAGCCAAGGTTTCATCTTTTGGATAGTGTTTGCTTGATTCTTATGATTGGTTTTGTGTTGTTTTGTTCGTATTACTTATCTTTTCTTTCTCATTCGAGCTTTGTGTTGTGGTTAATCTTGTTATTTGTTGGTACTTTTGTGTTTGTATTGGTTGAGGGTGCTGATTTTTGTGATTGGTTGGTGGATTTCACTATTTTAGTGCAAGATTTGGGCATATTCGAGTTGGTTTGTGATGATGTTCTTGGTAGAGGTTAGTTATGTTCTTGGTAGAGGTTAGTTTGAGTTGGTTTGTGATGATGTTCTTGGTAGAGGTTAGTTATGTTCTTGGTAGAGGTTAGTTTGTTTCTTGGTAGTGGTTTGCTATAAAACGGGAAAAGGACGAAAAATGACGAAAGGGACAGTTTTGTCTGGTAGTCAGCGGTTTCCTCTTTTTAGAGGTTAAATCTGAGCAATGGTTATCTTTTTAGTGGTTAAATCTGAGCAGTGGTTATCTTTTTAGAGGTTAAATCTGAGCAGTGGTTATCTTTTCTGTCCAGCGGTTAAGTCTTATTCTGTCCATCAAACCAGCGGTTAACTCATTTTTTTATCTGGCTGTTAATTTATGTCCCAGCGGTTAGTACATTTTTCAGTGGTTTGCTCCAGCGGTTAGTTTTCAGTAGCGGTTTGGGTGCAGCGGTTTGCTTTTTTTAAAAAAAAATCCTTTTGTTTCCAATAAAACAAGATGCTGCCAAAATCTCATTAGATCTAGCGGTTTGTCCAATAAATCAAAAAGAAGAATGAAGATGAAGCAGAAGATGAGACCAGTGACCAAAAACAAATACCAAAACCTATAGAGCATCACCAGTCCACAAATCAACTATGGAAAAAGATAAGAAATCTAAATTGATGACTAACCATGATCAGGCAACCACATAACCACTTTAAACAACAACTTATCCATTAACTATCCTAAACCCTTCGACAACAACAGTTAACAATCTCAATCTATCTTATACTCTTCACCACCAAACAAACAAAATGATTATATAACAAGATCTCAGTTCATACTTTTGGGTCATTAAAAGACATATCAGACCTTGACGGTCAATCTAACGAAAGTATAATCATCATCAATCCATTTTCTGTGAAGCTGTACTTCATTTATATCCAAATCAATAAGTAAAGAAACGAAAAATTTATGTTGCTTTCTTCATTCTTTCGTAAGTTCAAAGTTACAAGGAAAGAAAAGGTATTAGATCTCAGTTTACACTTTGGTTATTATATACACGTCCAATGATATACACCAAAGAAAAAACACATCATAGATCTATTCTGGAAGCATAGCTCGCTTTATATATTCGATAATCAAAGGACTATGACAATAACAAGGATGTTATCATCTTTCCCTCTTATCGGTTGAGACAATCAAAACGAAAAATAGACAAACCAAACCTACCCGAGACCATATGAGATCTTGAAGACGAATCTTAGCTGCAACAAACATGGTTCTTGTATGTGCTTTCGGGCTGATTAGAAGGATGACTTCTTGTTTATTGGTTTCGTGTGGATCAAAGGATGAACAAACAACTTGGGTATTTCGTTTGCTTCTGTGAATCGATAGACGTTTGGAGTGTGAGTTTGTTTTGTGATTGGCTTCGTTTAGCAGTTAACAATGGGACGAATTGTTGTTGATGAAGGTTAGATGATGAAGGCTGATATTATTTTTTTTGAGAGGATTTGGTTGACTGCGTTTTCTTTTTGATAAGAGTGATTAGGGTTGCGTTATATTAGGGTTGTAACGTTTTTAATGACTTTGATTGGATCGGGTTTATTTTCAGTTGCAATTGGGCCTACGCAATTAAACTCATCTTGGGTCATGTTATACTCCTTGTGCACCAGATTTTAAATACTTGGAGTGGGCTGAGCAGTTATAGGTTGATGTTGGGCCGAGTGTTTTGACTTAAACGTGGGCTGTGTTATGACGGGTTTGAGCTGAAATGTTCATAAGTTAATCTAGTAGTTTTGTACTAATAGATTATGCCGGGTATAAAAGCTATAATGACAAGTTGACTAGACAAGGTTGATTCGTTAACGATATAACATTTGTCCTAGGTTAAAGACATTCGGACAACGACACAACTATAAGACCCGAATAAGATACACTAAATAGTCACGGCTAGTTAATGGTTGGTTTGAGTGTTTGATATGACAAAGTGACTAGTATCTTTGAGGTGACATTTCTGACATGAACGGTATAACTCGACATACAAAAACCTTGTTTTCAAACCTCAATTTACCGAAAAAATTAGGGTATGTCACAAAGTTTCACGAGGATACACATGTCAAAGGCTAGTTTTTGGAAATTGGAGTGTTTATGTGACTAAGGGGCTTGTACTATATACTACGAGGTTGCAAATGAGGTTGTATTTCACAAGATTGTGCGCTTATGTATCTTCACTTCTTTCTTTCTACTGCACGAAGATAACTTGTTTGAGCATTTAGTGTTCGTGGTGAAGACTTGACTATCTAGTTAATTTTGTGTCTCTTCTCTACATACACAAAGTAATTATCACTTTAAGTGTCTCACGTAGTTGAGGATAGTTCAAGTGGGTGGATATTCATATATGTTTGATGTTGTGGTATATGGTATACACCTTTTTGAGTCGCGCATTTAGCACAAGTATAAGTTCAAGGATTTGTGTAATATACGTCATCATGTGATCGTGGTACATGGTTAGTTCAACAAGTGGTCACAGCAAAAGCCGACAGAATACGAGGGTGGTTAGTTAGCCAATGAGGTTAAAGGTTAAGAAGTGATCAACAACTCTCATGGGATATTCGATGCTACAACACGTCAAAGATACTTCACAGTCTAAGCAAAATCTTTCACGATCCTTCAATGCCATTCATGATTTTTCAAGATGTTTGCTTCAGACAAGAACTTCTCGTGTATATGGTCATACACATCTAATGATGCTTCCGAAAGTTCAAAACCATCATTGGGGGAGAAAACGTGTACTTTCATGATATAAGGTCAACCTCCAGGGGGAAGTAGTTTACTACTTTACTTAGTATGGTTTGTGAAGTATTTTACATATGTGACAAGAATTGTTGCTGAGCTCCTGCATGTTTCCCCAAACAGCCTCAACTTTGAAGAAGGGATAAAGTGTGTACTTCATGTATTGGATGGTGTTCTGACATACTTCATGGCAGGTTGGGTTATAACAAAGTTTTATGGGGTTATACGTTTTTGACATGATCGGGATATAACCATTATCAAAGTTCATTCAAAACATCAAAAAAGGCTAGACATGGGCATTTAAACAACAAGATGTGACTACGGCGTTAATTCATTATTATTTATTTGAGGTTGAAGTGAAATTTCACGGGTGCGTCTACTTAGTATCTGAAGATATCGGGGTGGTTGGATGAAGATTCTTCAAGATCCTTGTTCGAGCTTTCAACAATTACAATGACAAAGACTCAGATATCTAGTTATTTTTGTGTTTCTTCTTCTCTTTTACCACAAAATAACTATCACTTTAAGGAGTTACGTTGTAGTGCTCAGTGTCACACGAAGTTGTGGATATTCAAGAGGTGATGTACGTCTTATACTTGATGGTTGGTTGGTTGAAGAGTATAGAGTACTTAGGGATTCGATGTTGCACGAACTCTCCACACCGCTCTTAGTCACACATTAGTGCAAGCTTAAGTCACAAGTTCGGGTTATTTTACTTCAAGACTCAAGTTCATCATATTGGGTTTTTCTCCATCAGTAGTCACGACAAAGAGCTGACATAATGATAATGGTGTTGGTAACTAGTTAGTGGAGAGAAGTAGAAAAGAGAGTTTATGACGTTTGAACAATTCAGTTCAAGCCTCGGTCTTCAACATAATGGCGTCTGCTGACAACACTTCAGGCCCCGTTCCTCATATAAAAGAAAGGTGTATGTTTCAGTCCTTATCTTGGGAGGAAGAGAAATCTTCTTATTTATGACCATTCGCATCAACAAGCTTCTTGTTTTTCCCATGTTCATACAGTGATCAAGTGGAACGACATACATTGAATTATATTTTTGTTCTTTACTTATTCAATCAAAAGTTGCAAACAGGCATATGCAATTTTTGAGGGGGAGAAGGGAAAGGGTGAAGAAACTACATGTTGATGATGTTTGTAAAATGGTCATTCGGCTCTTGTACGCAGAAATTTTCTCCCTCTAAGGCTTAACACATTTCATCAAGTGGTTTAGGCACATTACGAGCTTCATTGATTTCTTCATTTGCTAAACCATTGATGATGTGACAAAAAGGGGTTTGCTTCAAGAGTGTTTTAATCATCATCTTCTTCGCAGTAGTTCTTGGTACTACATACATATTTATGCTGCATCTGACAAACTTCAACCATCACGGAATCTCAACTATGGAAAAAATGTCATTGCATGCCAGTTTTGAGGGGGAGAATAGGCGTGTGTTCTTTCTCTTATTTCGCGGGAGGAGAAATGTGTATGCTGGGGTTATAAATCACGAAGGGATCGAGCTTAATTATTCGTGTTGGGGAGATTGGTGTCTACCACTCCGAAATATTCCATGGTTTGTTACTCTATTCGAGTTCTATTGTCACTTCTGGGATTCGAACTTGGTGTTATCATTTAGTACTCCAGATGATTGAGTGATTCAGATAAAGAAGAAGATGGTTAATATCAAGACCCTCAAATGTGATCATAACGTTAAAGTGTGGAATCTATAAAAGGAGATGATCAGTTTGAGGGGGAGCCGATTCAGAAACTTCACAAGTGTTGAAGAGGCTCTCTACATACAATGGCCTAATTGAGGGGGAGCAAACTCAATTAGTCATCATCTCATGACTCCTGAATAACTTCAGTTCAGGATTTGTGAGAGTTATCAACATCCTCTCACGGGCTTATATTATTAGTGATGAAGGGCTTCCAGTTAATGCTACACGTACACATCATTATGCTGATTCCGATTAATCAGAATCAGCAGGGGAGAGAAATGTGTACATCGAGGTGATTTTTGTCTGATATTGGTTGATTCTATATCCTTCTCTTGTCTTCTTCTACGTACTTCTACCTTATCTGCCTTCACCAACATCAGACAACAAATTCAAGATGATCAGAGCTTCAACGTGTTACTTTGGTGTTATCGTTTCGTCTTTCGATGGGTACATAGATACATTATGGGCTGATTTGGTATAGGTAATATAACTGGAATGCATTTGGTGAAACGAAGATGTTGATATCCCATTCCCCAGCTGGTCAACATTGAAGAAGGTCGAGTCTACAGTCTGTTCTACATTCTCCGCTATGTGTTAGAAGACAAAAGACGATATGCATTTAGTTATCAAAAGACTTCTTCGTTCTCATGGCACTTCATCTGAAAGGTTGCCAGCTTGGGGGAGAGCACTAATTAGGGGAGAGTGAAAAGTATGTGTTAAAATCCCTAATTAGATGTGCTCACATTGCTCTTCAGCAAGTTGATTCTCACAGGATACATTTGAGATGATTTTGTTCTTCTCACAAGATGTCAAGTATATGGGTGTAAAATGTGTTTCTGATTCTGAAGTATCAATACCAGCAAAAGGGAAGGAGGCATACATCGGAATGCACATTGAGTACACGTGATGAGCTTTATACTTCTTCCTAATTGAAGTTATTCCCCGCAGAGAAGATCAGTGTTCTAACTCGTTCTTTTGGTGTATTATTCCAACTATGTGGGGGAAGAGATGTAAGAAACAGTTTCTGATGATAAAAGAGGTACAAGTGTGCTTCGCGTTTTTGAGCTTCATATAATGAGACTGATGGCATCACTTGAACTACTTGGGGGAAGTGGTGTCTGGATACTTTTGGTAAGCATTACTTCAGCCTTCAGATGGAAGAAAAATAAGAAGAACTATTCAAGCGTGAGATGATACTTTGCTAAGCCACCAAAGCTTTATAATGAGGAGGCTAATACTCGACGATTTGGTGGTGCCTAGTGATTAACTCAGCTGTGAGAGTCTAGTGATTTGTTATCTACTTGCGCTTAGTGAATTGTTGTAACTTAAGTCGTTTCGATTAGTCTGATTGTAATTTGACGTTGTGAGTTAATCCTTACGACTTGACTCATTACGATCGGATCTATTGTAACTTGACTTGTCGCAACTTGACAATTAGTGTATATTGTGACTTATCCAAGATCTCACTCTAAGTCATAATCGCATATCACATCTTTCGGTTTCTTTTGTTGACTTTAGTAAAATCCCGGGAGAGAATCGATCTCTCGGTTTAAGTCACAAGAGTTGTAAAACTCCGCTTAAGACTTTTTCATGGCATCTACAGCTTCAGGAACCTTAAAAGCTTTGGTGGTGAAAGTTTAAGAAGTGTTGATTACTGTCTTCTTCAACGTACCGACTCATTCTTTGTTCGGTACTCATGTCAACATCTTCTTAAACCAATCAGTAATTGCTCAGGGCTCAAGAATTTCATGAATGAGTTTATCGGGATAGTTAGATTCGGGAACTACCAGGTTGACACAATTATGGGTTATGGAGATTGTGTCGTCGGTGACTGCGTAATTTCTAAGAGAATTGGATGGTGTTGATCTTCTTCAAGGCAAACGTGTCACTACCGTGTACACCATCTCTATTTGTTCGGCTAGTCAACTGCGCTAACGAAAGAAGCATGCCTACAAACCCGATAATGTCAACATCTTCACAGGAGTTCTTCATACCCTACAAAATGACTACCAAGATCTGGAAAGGTTAAAAGCTAAAGCGATTGTTGAAATATTTGGTGGTTATGCTTCCGATCATAAGGGATACCGAATCTACTACTTACAAACCCGACAAGTCTTGGAATCCGTTCAATTCACATTCTATGAGCTGTCTGAGCAGATGGCTTCTGCACACATCAGTGTAGGACCCGCGCCTAAACCTTTGTCTTCTGAACCAACCAGTTCTTGTACTAGTATCCCACTCCTGCATGTACCCTATGTACCATCCACCGATAAGGATTTGGAGATCTTTGTTAAATCAAATGGTTGATGAATATTTTGAGCCGACAATTGGTGATACACCGGTACCACCAGCTATCACAGCTCATGTTCCAAACGATCAAAACGATCCATCTTGTTCTACTTCAATGGCTCAAGACGCTCCATCAGCAATTCAGTCATCAACTTCATCATACATACAATCTCCTTCCGTACATCAAGGTACTGCAGTCGACGAATCGTTTGAAGTAAATCCATCTGCTCCACCTGATGTTGCTCCGGTCAAAGACACATTTGCTCCTGAATCTTCTTCTAAAGCTTCTTCTTCAGGAGATCTTAACACAAGCACATCAGTGTCGTCTTCACTAAGGCACTTCCGGGAGAACGGTTTCGATTTATTTCGATTTATTCTCCAGTAACTTGGTTTGGAGAGTCTCATGCCAGTATCACTCAAAAGTCTTCAGGAAGGGAATGAGGAGTAATGGATTCGCTTCAAATATCCTTTTATATAATATAAAACCCCGAAAAGAAAAATACAAAAATATAAAACCTATAAAAACCATAAAAATCAGAAAAACTATAAAATACCAAAAATAGATTGTTACTTAGGCATGTCTTCTGGCATCATCAGAAGTTCAAAATGTTTTCAAAACATGCCTATATGGCTTACAGTCATTTCAGGCTGTAACCCGCGCTTCAACATTATGGCTTGTAGTTACTTCAGACTGTAACCCGCACTTAAATTATGGTTTGCTATTACTTCAGATAGCAACCCGGTTTTCAAAATCAGTGAAAAACACGTTACCATGTTTTCACTATGTGCGGATTCTTCGAAAAGTTGTACGCTTCAGTGCAACCTTTCTAGTAAAAGAAGAGAAGTCTTCTTTTCCCAAAATCTCTTTCTTCTAAAATTCTTCAAAAGAGATTTTGTGGTGTACAAGGTGGCCATCGGTCTTAAATTTTCTCGAATACGTTATCACTTATTTTAATGGCTATTAAACGTTAAAAATTGAAAACGGGCCATTAATTGAGGGAGAGCGCATTTGCTCAAAATTTCTGCACCTTTAAAAGCTTTGTGCACCAGCCACAGTGAAATTCAAAAAGTGTCTCATAATCAGTAAACGTTTAAAACATATCACATTTTTCTCCAAAGCTTTTTCGAAAATCATTTAAATCAATTGGGATCACAAAATCTCAAAAGATTTGAAATTTTATGATCGGGGGGAGAATGTGATTTAAATATGAAAACTGATTCAAAAGTGATGTTTTTGGAACTTTATAGAACGTTTTTGGACTTACGAGAACGCTCCCTTATGTGCTAAAATGTTAAAGATTTTGGATTTTAATCAAAGCACATATTAAGGGGGAGCAAGTGATTAAATGTGATGTTTTTGGACTTAAAAAGATGTTTTTGGACTCAAAAGATCGCTCCCTTATGTGCTAAAATTTTAAAGATTTTGGACTATGATCAAAGCACATATTGAGGGGGAGCAAGTGTTTAAAAATGATGAATAAATGATCTCTTTTGTAAGCTCACCCGTATGTGCCAAAGTTTTTCAAAATTGATTCAATCAATGTGCACATATTGAGGAGGAGCAAGTGGCTAAGAGTCTTTCGCGGATTTTACAAAATCAATTAGAAACCGTCAATTGCTTATGACTCAGAATTTGACTCATGAATTAACGAAACATGAAAAGTCGTGAATCGAAAAGACTAGTCCTGGCCGGGTAATAATTTCAAGCTGGTTTACCAGTGATGTAAACGTGTCTCGAAGAGGACTGGTCAAAGTAGATAGTACCGTTTCGAGAAACTCTTCTTAGATATATACTTTGACGGGTCTAACTTCCTTTTTAAGGAATGTTAACAACTTCAAGTTAGTTATTAGGGCTAGTTATCACCTAAAAGCTGATAATGGATCCCTTTAACTAAGCAACGTAAACGTGTCCCTCGGGTATATGTCTATTAAGAGCCGATCAATTCAAATAAGTGCAACTCACCCCGACATGTGCAAATTTCTTTCTTCCTATAAGCACATGTTAAGGGGGAGCATTTGAAAAATGATAAAACTCTCAAGGTGTTAACAAAAATGTGTTTCTTTATCATAAACACCTTGAGAGAATTTTCAATGGATTTGGTTATATGGCGAATGTGGAAAAATACCAAAAGACCGACCACTTTAATTTAATGCATGGAGTTATAAGGATGGTAAGGTTAGGTATATGTTCCCATGATCCACCAGAACCGGAGGGATCTTCCCAGGGACAATCCAATAGATAGATTAGAAGTCCTTAGGAATGATTGAAAAAAGGAGAAAAGTGAGAAAGGGAAGAGTGCCGACTGAGACTGAGCTAGGACTGGAACAAACCCAACAAGGTTCTAGTAAATGAAGTCTCGGTAAGCACTGAAGGGGTTGAAGAATTAAAAAGAAATGAAATGAGAAAGGGTGAAAAGAAATAGCCCTCCAATTATTCAACCTTAGGGCAGAAACCGGGTTCAATTCATATGCTACTGATTGTTACCAAGGTAACATCGGTATTGAAGATAAAGACGTCATGGACCCAGTGACGCACTGCACTAAACCTCCCAGCCACTCAAGTTCTCTTAAAAGAGCTTGTTTCATTCTCACGGGGAACCGGTGTAAACTATCGACTAGTCTCTTAGAGCTAGTTGATATTGAAACAGGAGACCCCTCCCTAGTCTCCGAATAGGATAACCAATGTGCACTTATCGAGTCTAGAGCCAAGAGATGCATCAAAAGATCTCATAGGAACACTTGATACTTCTACACTGGTTGTTCAACATTAAGGACACCAGATGTAATATTTTGAGTCCTACGCAGATCTTAGCAATCTGCCGAGAACACTTATGAGGGAATATACATAAGTATTTCCCAGTGATTGAGTGGAAACTCCTGCCAGGGTCAACATCAAACAGCCCTGACAGCAGGTCACTTCGGTAATCTCTTGTGGGTTACGCTTAGTGTGTACGGTGGTGTTCCAAAAGGTCTACAGTCGTGGGGTGATCTCCAGCGACTCACCTAATCGTTGGTGTACTTCGGTATGTCAGTGAAAGCCCTTTCGGGGGCATCCGATTAGGAACGGCCTTGGTAAGGATTAGAGAAAGTCTTCACACTATGCTGTTGACGATCTCGAAGTCCGAACTTGTAAGTGCCGGTATGTTTATTACTAACCAAGTTTTATGCAGCTCAACATACCAAACTTACCATGTTCACCACCATCACTCTAGTTCCACATGCTCATACCAACATCTAGAAGGAGACGTCAGAACCATTCAACCGGGAAGATCTACTCAACAAAGATGTATGGGCATGTTGGAAAGGCGTAATCACACCAAAGACAAAGAAGTTGACGATTGATGCCGATTGCTGAAAAGATGCAGATTCATCATCTCATGCTTACACTTCAACATCATAACTCAAGATATCATGATCAAAGAATGGGCTTCGACTATGCTTCCACAACTCTGATACAGAAGATCATGATCTAGAAAAGTGTAAGCATGACATCACAAAGATAATCACAACATCACAAAGAGACACATACACTCAAAGATGACTTGAAGCTAATTATATGGATGAAGAGCGAAGAGCAAAGTCAAAAGATCATCATATACATCAAGGAAGTCATCTTGAGTCGTTTATCCATGAAGAATCAACAACTACGAGCTACAAAAGAATCTACAAAGATCTCAATGCAATAAGTCAAGAATATCTCCAAGTGGTGAATATTTCCAGGGGTGACCTCCCTTAGGGGGAGATTGTTAGGAATACGCTTTTTGTATAAGAAAGATTCGGTCACCCCAGATATGATTAAGCATTGTTTAGCTCGTAGTGGTTACAATAGTTAGTTATACGTAGTTTAGAAGTAGATTAGTTCGCGGAAGAAGGACGGGTCTTTACCCACTGTATACCTGATCCGAAGCCCAAGTGGCAAGCCCAAGTGGCAACTCATGTACATATATACCCTCTCCATCCTTGGAGAGGGTGAACCTCCTCTAATCTTATTTCTTTTTTTTGTTTCTCTCTCTAGGTTCCACTCTCTTTACTCTTTCTCTCTCTAAACTCTAACAATGGTTACCATGTTCTTCCACAATCCAAGACCACCCGAATGACTACTACTCTATCCATAAACACTAAAACCAATCTAGTTATGATTATGTGTATATTACATAGTGAAAAACAAAAGATGGTAATCTGTCGTACAATAATTGGCAAACAAGTTTTCCAATTCCTAGATGAGTTATGGGATTTACTTCAAGTTGATTCATCAACTTGCCATGTAACCATGTTTCATCCCATCTCATGCCTTAAGTTCTAGGTCTCACGCATCAACTTAATTAAGTCGTCTAACTTAGAGACTGCAAATTATCCATGTGAGGTCTCACGCTCACTCGAAAATTTGCCTTGTCATTAATCTTTGGCCTAGGTCTCACGCATACCAAAGAAAAACTGCAAGTGTCCCTTATAGTTTGATGGCATGTGACTTAAATTTTAGGGTATTAAATTTTGATGTGTCAATCAAAACATGTATAAAGATGCATGCACTCATCTTTATGACATAGGTTTTTCAAAACAATTTTATAAATCCGGTTCTTTAACGTGAGCAAGATCAACAAAGTTTTAATTGAGGCGTTGAGAAGCTTACAACATTGCCTTAAGGTGCTTCGTATAATAATGTTTCAATATGACGCACAAGCGAGCGCGGAACGTTCGTAGGAGCGAATCTCTTAAAAAACTTAGTTCCACTTATACCCACCACACAGTTTGTCATTGAGTTATTGAAATCATTAAGGTACAGTCGCACCAATAAATTAAAAGTTTATGATTAAAGCTCAAAACGTGATTTCACCATTATTAGTCCAATTAATTTTTCTTTTCAAAAACTACCCTTGTTATTGCTTACAACTTTGATAAACAAATAACACATAACAAGTAATTTAAAAGAAAACAAATAAACAACTAATAAATAAATAAACCGGTGAAAACAATTAGCCACATGCAAGCTTAAGTAGATAAACCCCAATTAAAACAATTCTAGGTTTATAATGTGTATAATTAACCAAAAAGCTTTCACTTTGCACAAGTGAGCCACATCCATCGAATAATCGATTGCGTAAGCTAGGGTTGATTAGTACACCACATAACAAGTAAATTGATTTTAATTATAATTGGAGTCTTCCCCAATTTTAGATCTATCTAAGAATTAAGATGTGGAACATATACTTGCAAACAATTAGACAATCCATGACTAACATGCATGTTTCGTCATGGATTCATGCATAACAATTACCACATAGTTCATAGAAACATGTTACAAACCTAGGGTTTCTAACCAATTAATTAATCTTAATTAATTAACATAAACCCTAATTAGGATTAATATAAAATCGACCCCCCCCAAAATTATGGTTAGGGTTTTATTTTTCTTTAAAAAAATAAGTAAAAAACCCTAGAAACAATAACATGTGTATCTAAAACAATTAAAGATACATTTTTTATTAGTTTTAGTAAGCAATTACATGTTAAACCTGGCTCTGATACCACTGTTAGAATTTGATAATCACGACTAGCATATTATATAACTAATATCAAGTAGCACAAGTTGCGGAAGCGTAGGATCAAGTATAACATATAAAAGATAACTAAAACATAAATAAGAACGTACCGTATTCGAATCTTGATTGATGAACAAGTGATGAACCCTAATTAGGGTTTATGTAGATCTTATGAATAACCCCTTACCGTTTTGTTATTCGATCTCTTGATAATAACTAAAGTAAGTTATTACCTCGTTCTTGTACACACAAACTAAACCGTATTAAGGTTATGTAAGTAAACAACACAAGAATGATTTTGTTTAACAAAATTCGATCCCACAACCCTTTGGGGTGTTGTACGATCGGCCAAGAGAAGAAAGAAAGAGAGAAAACAATTTTAGGGATAATTGTGTGTTCAAGAGGTGAAAAACAGTTGATCCCAAGTGTTGGGAATAAAGCTAACAGTTACCACTGATAGGCTTGTGGAAGACACTGCTGAAGAATGCACTAGCAGTGGAAACTCATTACCACTGCTAGTACATATTATTACCACTGCTTACTAGATAACTGTTATGTATTCGTGTATAGATAAGTATAGAATAGATCTTGTGAATATTCTATTTAGATAGCATTATACTTATCTTGTAAAGGACTCCTTGTGCTATAAAAGGAGATCCTAGGTCATGATCATAGGTACGAATTACTCTAGAGAGCTTCAAGGTGTAACCCTAGTGATAGCTAAGATCCCTCGTATTATTATCATTAATAATATTGGAGCTTTGTGTTACATACAACTATACTCACTCACAATACATTATATAAACTGTCTTCTAAGTGTTGTTAAGTAAATTCCGCGTGCTTAATAATATTACTCAAAGTATCAACAACACAAGGTGTGTGTTTAGATCCATCAAGTGGTATCAGAGCCAGGTTCTGATACTTTGATTTAGAAGATCCAAGAAGAAGCTTAACTCACTCACTCAAAGATGGAGATGGAAAACAATCAGTCAAATGTTCCAAGACTTCCCAAACTCAAACTTAATGAGTTTGAGATGTGGAGGATCATGATAGAGCAATACTTTCTCATGTCAGACTATGCTTTGTGGGAAGTCATCTTAAATGGTGATTCCTTCAAACCTCAATCAAAGACTGAGAAGATTGGAGATAAAGATGTTACAACAGTTTCTGTGCCTACTACAACAGATGAAAGGACCCAAAGAAAGAATGATCTGAAAGCCAGAAGTTCATTGCTTATGACTCTTCCAAAGGATCAAATAATAGCATTCACAAAGTTCAAAACTGCAAAAGAACTTTTTGAAGAGATCTGTTCAGTGTTTGGTGGCAATGATGCTACTAAGAATACACAGAAGACATTGTTGAAGCAAAGCTATGAAAATTTCTCTGCTTCAAGCAATGAATCTCTTGACAGCATATTCACCAAACTACAGAAATTGGTTACTCAATTGACTGTGTTTGGAATTGAGGTGGAAAGGGAAGACCTCAACTTGAAGTTTCTAAGAAGTTTTCCTGCTGAGTTTCACACAAATGTTACAGTTTGGGAAAACAAACCTGAAATTGAAACTATGAAGCTCAATGATCTATATAATAATTTCAAGCTAATTGAGCAAAGGTTAAAGAAGGCAGGAAAGCTAGGTTCAAGTTCAAGTAGCTTGGCATTGATGTCAACTTCAATTGACTCTGATGACAGTGAAGCTGATAGTGATGATGAACTTGCCACTGCTGGTTCAACTGTTTTCACTAGTAATGCTCTTGTTACCACTGCAGGTTCTAAAAAGAAGGTTGCTGGTATAGGTGATCCCACCTTTTATGCATTCATCTCTACTCAAATGAATGGCTCTATATTGACTCATGAAGACATAGAGCAAATCGATGATGATGACTTAGAAGAGATGGACATAAAATGGCAAATAGCTCTTCTTAGCATGAGAGCTAGGAAGTTCTTCAAGAAGACTGGCAAGCCAATCCACATTAATGGAAGTGAAACTGCAGGGTTTGATAAGAAGAAAGTGGAGTGTTTCAATTGTCACAAGTTGGGACATTTTGCTAGGGAATGCAGAAGACCAAGGAAGCAGGATAACAGATCCACTTGGTATAAGCAAAAGAAAGAGCCAACAGTGGAAGAACCAAAGGCAATGTTGGCAATTGATGGTGTAAGCTATGATTGGAGTTTCATGGCTGATG
>LBNU01020094.1:5923-70091 GCA_014162995.1 Artemisia annua | reverse complement strand
TTCCTTTAACTTTCACCACATTTTCAACACAGTCAATATTCTCCCCCTAATTTATCTGCATCCTCATTTATGTAGATATATATGGTTTCCTTAATCCTCTCACATGAATCAGTTATACATTTGAAAATCATATCACATGAATCACGGTTTCCTGATTTCACTCGCTTATTTTGAATTGATTCCAATTTTATCATTCAAATTAATTCGAATTCCTAAACCCTAATTCGTATTCTCAATGCACATTCATATTCTCCATATTGTATTATGATCCATTTGCATTTTGAAAATCATATCACAAAAATACGGATGAATTGAAACTCAAAATATTGTTCAGATGCATCTAAATGCACATTCGTATTCTCCATATTGTATGGTTTCATCACAAATCAACCAATTTCAATCTCAAGGTAATTTTTACTTTTACTTTTTGTTCAAAATGAATCGAAGTTAGGTTACCAGATATGTGATGTTTGGTGAATTAAGGATTACTTTTCTACCCAATTACGGATTTTTATTATTGATTTCAGTTTTAAAATCAAGCCAACTCCATATGAAGGTGACTAAATCATGCCCACCAACTGTTTGTTAATTTGTTGCAAACAAACTCAATAGCTTCTGATTATTTTTAATCACAACACATACTTTTTAACAATAAGTTAATTGTTTCCTAATAGCCCGTTTGGTATATAGATGGGTCTAGGATTTGAATTTGGATTATGATTTGAATTTGGGTTAATTATTTTATATATATACTAGGTCTCTACCCGTTCCATGGACGGTTTTCTCAATAGCTGATTAAAATTGTAAAACTGTTTTTAAAACTCAATATACATTAAATTGTAGCAATATTCACGCACTTTGCGACAAGTGATATTAAAGGAGTTACAAAATGATAACATGATGTTTCGGTTACGTGTGTGAGAATTCATGTGTAATAACAGTTAGAGTATATATGACACCAATAAAAAAGTTTAAGTTACTACCAAGTAAGTATGTGTTTGAATTGATGGTTGTAAAAAGATGTTCTAAACGGTTTGTTCAATTAAAGTAATGAAATAATTTCTTGTTTTGGTGTAACTTATTCTAGTTTCTTTGAACTAAGTTATCATTTAAAAAATATACTCTAAGAATCCAAGTGTTTTAGTAACATTTTTTGATTTTACATATGGGTTTAGGAAAACTTAAGGTTTGATAATTGGTAACTCATCACATGTATTTTATAAAATTAGGCCCCATATTAGTTTATAAATATACATTACATTACGGGTCAATAAAAGCCAACAATGATTGGTTCTAGATCGGTATACAACGTGAAAAAGATTTATGTAGTTCATTACTGGTTAATTAAAAATAAGTTAAAATATAATTCGTCACGTAAAGTAACACTAAGAGTTAAGTGAGTTTTGACTTTTTACTGAATAACCTCTGATTTTTATATTTAAACTGAACTAATGGAGACCAAAGGAACCTATTCTAACCAATTCTAACAACTGAAACAAACTTGAACTCAGATAAACCTTTTAAACCAAACACTCCTTTCACAGTGTGATTTTGATGTTTTCAACATATAATGTTAATTTAAACCATGAGCTTATATCCTTNAACTTGTAAACTGTATTTTTGACTTTTTTAGATTTTGAACCAAGTTGACTTTTTTTAACTTTGATTGAATCCTACTTACTAAATATGATATATTAAGTAGTTATAAGGCTAAATTATGCTAGCACAACAAGTTTTTTACTGATTTACAAGTTCTTGATCACTTATACACCATCAGTGAAGAATTACAAGAGAGTTAAGTGAGTTTTGACTTTTTACTGAATAACCTCTGATTTTTATATTTAAACTGAACTAATGGAGACCAAAGGAACCTATTCTAACCAATTCTAACAACTGAAACAAACTTGAACTCAGATAAACCTTTTAAACCAAACACTCCTTTCACAGTGTGATTTTGATGTTTTCAACATATAATGTTAATTTAAACCATGAGCTTATATCCTTATCACATATAATGAAATTACAAACTGATTTGAGCATAATAACACCACTAAGAACAGCAACTACTCAATAATCACTAAAAAATATTTTGACTGTGAATAACACCACCTCTTCTCTTCCACATCAGTATTATATTATATTATACTATATTACATTTATGAAGACCCTTATGAACAGCCCACGAAAAAAAAACCACAGCCACACAAACACAAATCAAAACACAACCACACAAACACAGATCGCAAAACACAAACACAAACACACACATACACACACAAAAAAATTGTCGGTTCATTCTCAAAAAACATTAATGAACAAGATTCACATATCCACAAACAAAATTAATCAAGAAAGAAAAACTAATCAGATCCACAGATCCATAAACAAGGTAAAGTTAGGCTTTTTTATATATAATTTTTAAATTTGTTTTTTTTTTTTTTTTTTTTTTTTTTGTTATATGTGGTTCATAAGAATAAGGGTTTTATGTTAATTTATCGATCTACTGATATGGTTAGTAAGAATTAGGGTTTCGTTTAAATTTTAGGGTTCTTATGAAATTAGGGGTGTTTGGGATTGGGATATCTTATGTGATTATTTAATTATTGAGGGTGTTTGCGTTAGCTACCTTATTTACCAGGGTTATGGGCTTTTAGTTTAAATATAAGGGCACTAAAATAAGCTCATATGCTACTAAATAAGCTGAAAGAAAAGCAATTTTGGGTTTCAGTGGGATTAATAAATTCTGGCTTTTTTGGTATCTTATAGGATATGAGGTTATCCGGATGGCTTGGAATGAAAGAAAATGGTTAGTAGCAGCTTGCGCTAGATGACACGAAAGGAGGAGGCGAGGATCCAAGCTTCATCAGATCTTACCAAATTCTGAACGAACAATGGAACTTGCCAAAATCGAAGGAGCACAAATCAAATCGTCAAACGTATCAAGAGTCTCATAAAGAGGTGGATAACAATTTCATACTGACCTTCCAATTCACGAATCAGAGTATCAAAACATATCAAAGGCATAACCAAAGAGATGGAATAATCGTGCGGAATATAACAAATCCAAGATCTAACACGTCGTGAACCAAAACTTCCTCAAATGCTAAGACGTCTAATTCTTCTATACTTCTTCTGAAAGCGTGAACCAAAATGCGATTCTCGGTTACAATCTTTGTAGGCGCGTGATGTAGCTTGAATAATCTCCTGCCGAAAGAAATCTCCGCCAATCCTCCAAGCAAGCCGTCCTTGTCGATGCTCCACTGAAACTCTACTTGTGTTGTCCTTCATCCTGTGCGTGAAAATCTCTGATGTAGTCACCACCGTCTTCATACCATCCCGTCCAGCTCCAGCTTCAAGACTCTATACATATTAGTACAACTAAGATGAATAGAGTTGATAGAATTGTGTGCTTCACTTCAAACTGCTTCCTTCCATCGTAGAAATTCAACACCAAAAATGAGGATGATTCTCGTGTTTCTCTTTCGTCTCTGAATAAACTAAAATGTCATACCATGACAATTTGTCCAAGTATTCATGAAAGACACGATTTATCAATTTCATAGGAACAGTCGTAGTGGTATCCAATACAATTAGCATTACGACGTTCATAGAGATCACAACGAACACGAAAATAAATTTCTAAGAATATCCCGTTCTTCTCACCTGATAAGACACGATTCAGCTTCCAACAATAAATACCATCATCATTCTCCTCCACGAATAAAACAAAACACAAAAAGATACACATCGAACGTTCCAAACAAATCGAATAACTCTCGAGGCGAGTTTTATCGGAGAAGTATCTTCACTGCAGTGGGGAAATCAACGCACGAGTTTCAGAACAAGGTGGTCATAAACGGTTATCAGGTTAAGAATCATGGTGTAGAATATGAACTTCACAAAACGTCAAAGGTGACAGACATAAAACGACAGGCGTCATCATCATAATACTCAGGCAACAAATCCAAATCCAGAATAACATCATATCGAACATCTCCAGCGTAAATAGATTAGCACCACAAAAATCGTCTCAAAATATCTCTAGAACGCATTAGACAAATCAAATATACACGATGAAAAGTCACCAAATTTCATAGCAGTAGAATAGGTAAGGTCAAAAATCAACAATGAAGAAAGAATTAAAAACAAGGAGGAGTCAAAGAGTGTGTCGAAGACGTAGGATTCATACATACGCGAATCTCCGAATGAACGAAAGGCATCTAAACGAATGTCAAACGAATCAGAATCAAGAATCGAAGTTCAAAAGAATAACTCCAGAGAAAGAAACCTATAAGGCACACTACGGAGTATAAAGGCATCCTAAACACATGTCGCGAATTATGACAAGTCTTCTAAGTCTCCAAAATGAATGATCTTTTAAGAGCTTAACGAAAAGCAACGACATAAATCAGAGTAAAGGCGGAAGCAACAAAACCAACGTGTGATCGTATACCTACCCAATCCTCACCGGTCAAACTAAGCTCTTAAGGGGAGAAACTTAAAGCAAAACCTTCCAAAGTTATTCCTAAAGCTTCTAAGGTGCAAACCTATGGGTCCAAATCTTCACAGGCCATAACTTATGTACTACAAGTCGCAACCTGGCTCTGATACCATAATTGTAACACCCCAACCCGACATGGGTCCGGAGCGCTACACTATGGTGACATATCAAAGCATACAAAGCATACAACGCAAGCGGAAGACTTAAAACAAAAGGTTACAAGGGAAAATCTGAAAGTACAAAGGAATACTAAAACTATAGAAGAAAGGAAAGTACAAACTAAACAAAGTCTAAACTAATCCAAGTTCGAAACTAGTCCGGATGAAATGGGCTTCTAGTCCATGGGGTAGTCCACTAAAGCTCTATAGCACTCTTCACCCAAACCCAGCTTCCAACCTAAAACCTGCCGCAGGAAAAGGAAATGCGGCTGAGCTACGAAAGCTCAGTGAACAGATATATATGTACGATGAACAAACGAAACATAAGTAAATATAAGAAAATGAATCAAATGCTCCTACTGTAAAGGGATGTCATCTGTCAAATGCATAAATAATCAAACGAAACGATATCATAAGTCAAAGGAAATGAAGCAATAAACATAATCATACGGAAAAGCAAATGAGTACGTATCAACAAAGAAACGTCTAAACAAGGTACTTGAATAGACAAACGAATCATATGGAAGCCACGAGCCGACCTACCGAGGTACTCGATAGATCTCCTACAAACATACATACATAGTCATATATCAAAGGATACGGAGAGGGGAGACCTCTCGGTACCACATGGAGTCGATCACACTCCCCTACACGTGAAGGAGTGTAAAGCACACACCCACATTCACCCTACACATAATAATCCAAAATATCCGACAAGCCTAGGATGCATCCATACGCCCCCCCCCCCCCTACAAAGCAAATCATACATATCATAATATCCAAGTAATCACATAATATGTCCGACAAAATGGGGACGCCGTGGATCAATCACACCTCCACAGAAAGTTTCATGCCATTGGTGCTTCAATGACACGCCCATGGTACCTCCATGAGTAGTTAGAAAACTCGGGCATAAGAACATACAAAGCATATCATATCAAATCCGACAACATATCATATCCAACAGAACATAGTAACTGAACTGAATCATATCATAGCAAGTGAATAACCGACAAATATCAAATCATAGAATTATATCAACGAATCATATCAGTGAACTAAAGTAGAAGGGAGCATAGCAATGGCTCAGAGGATCATATCAACAAAATCATATCACGAATCATATCAAAAGCGAATCATAGCAAGGTTGAGGATCAAAAGTCATGAGAATTCCCTACTGAAAAGGAATAGAATATCTGTATCTTAAACCGCCAATGAAACCATATCATAACATAAGAACAGGAAGTCACTCCTTCTTCAGCGATCTACACGAATTACTTATCGGTTTTAAATCAGATTACTTGTTTTAGTCGGCTTTCCATTTTTTTAGTAACTTTCCAAAAATAGTAACTTTCCTGATTAACAAGTTTACATATTTAGTAAGTCTCTCGAAATAGTAATTTATTACTTTAAGGTTCCAATTGACAATTTAAATGTATTTAAGAATTAAAATGACAAATATCGTAGTTTTAGACTTCATAGCTTATAAGTTTAAAAAGAACTACGTCCAATACACAATATAATTATAGGTTCAACATTTCTAGCTTTTAGTAAATTTGACGTATTACCATATGTATTACGGTCCATGGTATATTAAACATACATGTCTATATACTAAAATGTACCCATCGTAGTTTCATTGCAAGATTCTATATGACGGAACATATTTTCTTTTATCATAAAACAATGCTCATTAATTTTTTATCAGTTTCCATATCTTTTATATAATAAAAGAATTACATCATTTCGAAGCTTTTTTAACAGAACAATCTTATTGGAAAAAAAATTGGACCAATTAGGTTGCTTAATTTTGACACGTGGCAAAATCGAGCGATGTAATTGGCCAATAAAAAGTCAAAATTGAATCAAGTATGGTCAATTGTTGCTCAATTTCGTTTTGCAAAAAAAATACTAAAAAAACACATGTGTCAAATTTGAAAAAAAACAAAACTTGAAGAAAGCGGAGTCAAGTCTAATATTTGTTAGGGTTAAAAATGAAAATAAAGAAACCACATCCCATATTCCCATGTATATCCGATCAAACAAAACATAACACAACTCGATTTAGATTTCCATCTGATGAAGACGGGTTATTTGATACTCTAATCATCAAAGATGCAAAAAGGTATTGATTATTTTTTTTTTCTCTTTTTTTTTAACGCTTTTAATTATCTAATTGAAACCCTGATTTGATATAATTACTGTTTTTGTTGTTTTTTTTTTTCAATTACTTGGTCGAAATTTGCTTCCTTTTTTCTTTTGTTAATTATTGTTATGTGCTATAAGTTCATTCGGATTTGATCATCCAATTGCATCTGTAATAGCCTTTTTGTGTGTATTATCAGATTTGTGGATGTTTTAAAGATTTCACTTGCATAGTGGTGGTGTCAATAGCCATACTCATGAATGGTTGGTATAGTTATGTATTGGTTTTTCGTATTCGGAGTGACAGCGAACACGGGGACATATTTCTTTTGATCGAAAGCCCTAATCGTAAGTAAGGTATAATTTAGATATAATTTAGATATAAATTCGATATCTTCTATTGATTCTATGAACTTTATATGTGATTAGTTACATCCCTTATATTATGTACGACGGGGCTTATTTGATTATGAATGTGAAATTGATTATTGGGTCTTTTAAGTTTGTGGTGGATTCTATTTTAGTTAATGCTCTTCTTAAAACTAAATACCCAGTTTGTTAAAGTTTGATATACAAGTTATAGCCCAATGATGTAGACTTATTTGTTTATTGTAGTTGTCAATGTTGTGAA
Organism: Artemisia annua; assembly: GCA_014162995.1. Taxonomy (NCBI): domain Eukaryota; kingdom Viridiplantae; phylum Streptophyta; class Magnoliopsida; order Asterales; family Asteraceae; genus Artemisia; species Artemisia annua. The sequence continues at coordinate 62,656 of LBNU01020094.1, read as the reverse complement.
AAATCAACCAAAAGAATCACTACAAATATTTGTTGGAAGAGTCACTAACCAGTATATACAAAATGATTGTTATTTTGGTTAAGCAATACGATGACTCTTATTGTTTTATTTTAGCGTTGACAATGGTTTTGTTAATAAGCTGTTAGAAGGATATTGCTCAATTAGCTTAGGTGACGACTATGGGTCTTTGCTCACGGGAGGTTGTGGATTTTTGTTTGGTTGCCAAATAAGATCAAGTTGCTCTCATAAGTCATCAATAATTTGTAAATGGTATGTACATGCCTTTTATCATATGATGAAATTATGAGCCTCATGTTTATCAAACTAACAGGAAAACTTATGAGCATGTGTAATTTATAGTATGATGTAATTAGCAGCATTTTTCATTAATAAAAGCATATATTTAGTATACTTGATTAATTTTGTAGTCCTTTGGGACAGATTTGCTAATAAACAAATTGTGAGACTCCCCAATACACGAGATAATACCCTTGAAAGGGGGTACGCCACATAGAGTGAACCTTATGATTCATGACTAGAGGTAAGTAGTAGTTTTTACTTAAGGTGTACTTGATTATATTGGCTGAACAAGGATTTATTTATTGTGCTTGAAAGCATGGTTGTTTTAATTTGTTGTTGTATTTGCTAAAAGATCTCAGGGTTATACATGGTAATGAGTGTGTGAGTTGGTCAAACTCAAAAGACTATGAAATACCACAAAGATCAACTCTTCAAAGGGAAAAGATCAAGTGTGAAAGCTGAAGATCCAATTGAAAATGAAGGGTAGCTACTCAAAATGAACAAGGAACCTCAATGGACTATGAAAAGCAGGCAATGGTTTTAACAAATTGGTTCTTATTTGTTCCATAGCCTATACATTTCACTCATATATTTATATGCACTTACAGCCTTACAGATAGAGAAGTTGAAAGAGCTATCAAAATAACCTGATAATATAAAGTGCTTACAACTTCGCTAGCACCAAATGTTTGGGAGTTGGATGATGTGAAGAAAGAACTACTTTACAAGGTATATTTAGTAGCTATAACATAATAATGTACATTAATATTCTTTATATGACCGACTTTTAAAACTAAAATTCTATATACTTGTGCTGCTCATGAACTCATCTAGGTTGTTTTGGGATGGCTTACTAAATCCCATTTATCAATATTGATAAGTCATGTAAACATTTTTGAGTTTTGAATGTATAATGACTGCTTATGATCATTTGTTGTAACTTCACAACAAACAAATGTAGCTTCAATATAATTGTTAGTTGTATTCTTTTTTTTACTCACAATCCTAAAGCAACAATTGAAGAACCAACACAATAAATCAAACAATTTGTATATGCATAAGTTCTTAAAAAAGTCTATAAATATCAACATTTGCAAGTTTCCAACAAAACCTGGGCATAATTTAAAAAACTGCATTTGATCAATTAAGATTTTCTAATCGATTAAACAGATTCCGCCACCGCTGTTACTACCCAACCGCCGTCTAAATTAGACCGTATTCTGTGTGGGCCCACTATCTAACATGCTTTCGATCAAGTATTATTCTGTTGCATAGATGTTGGAGATTTGTTCAATTTGTAACTTGGTCATCTTATAACTCTCAGATTATAGGGTGTTTGGCATTGGGTTTTAAAAGTCATTATATGTGGTTTGAAGTTGTGATAATAAGTACTACGTAACAGTTTGTTAGATATAAATAAGATCTTTGAATAATAGAGTAATATTCTTTGAATTTGAAGATGTTGTAAGTCACACACTTACTGGCATATGGGATGTTAGTGCTCCTTAGTTTTTGGGTCACACTTTGATAAAAATTTGTAGTACAGGTAATTTAAGACATATTTAACAAATATTTGATTGATTTACTCTTCTAAGTTCATCAATAGCTAACCTATATCATGCTCAATCCCAGCTTGTCATTGGGAAAAAGTTACGTTGCTACTATATGTGGAAGGAGATGAAGCTACTAATGGATGCAATTTCTAATAAAAAACATATAGTGGAGTATTTACTCTTTAGGATTTTTATTTTGATTAATTGGCTTAATATGTAACATGTGAAAGCCGAAACTTTGGAGAAAGTAATTAACCATGGTCTCTATATTCCTGTAAACCTTTTTCATTGATATATTACAAATAGACAGCTTACTTTTGAATGAAACTGATATGGTTAATTCTAAGGGAACAAATATGTACCGGTTGAGTTAAAAAGTTCATTCAATACTATAAACAACACCATTTTAGAATCAAAAAAACAAATGTTAACACATCTTTGTGACTTTGTGTGAGTGTGACTCATCTTTATGACCTTTGCTTCAATGGTTTTTGTGTTCATATTATGTACAGGTATGTAAGGAGGAGAAGGAGAGGGTGATGTAATGCAAAATTGACTTGCTTTTTCATAACATACTAAAACAGTTTCGTTGTTAAATAAGGATCTTATGTATCGGTTATTACATTTGGGTGAACACACATGATTAGATAAGGATTACCCAACGAAAGTTTATCTGTACGTATTGGAGGCGAAAGCAACACATGGGCTACATACGGGAAGCCTGAAAATATGCCATTTAAATAAACTCCTCATTTACCATGGGAGTAAGGTGGCTTAATACAGCTAATTGGCAGGTCGGGTGATAGATCAAAATGGTGGTTTATCTGTACGGATTGAAATGGTTGGGTTTTGATTGATTTGACCCAAAACAATTTGTGAGCCAAATAAAATAAACTATAGTTATAATGTCAAATTTGAGTAGAAAACTTCATTATTACCGTTTGTATCTATAGCCCGTCTCTTGGATTGAAAAATAAAATGTAAGATAAGCTAATGAAAGAGAATTTTCAATCACATTCCTATTTTTAATCCAACAAGTAAAATCATTTAGGACACTTTAAATAGTTTGTTTTTTAATGGATGGTTTGTTCCTATCGTTAATAATACATAACTAAAAATTTTAGAAAAAACCCCGTGCGTGCACGGGTATTATCACTAGTTGAATATAACTTAAATTTCAACCCTTATAACATCCTACACTATATAATAGGCTAACCATGACACGTCATCAACCTCTAATTGCCACCTCAATGCCACATATTCAACTCAATGCCATGTCATTGCCTACATGGCACACACTTTTCATGCATGAATTTATCATTTTTAAAAAATGTGCAGCTAATGGGACTCGAACCCATGACCTCTTGAATAAACAAGAAATACTCAACCACTAGAGCACTTTAGTGTTTGTGTTTAAACATTTGAAAACAAAATATAGATGCTTAAATTCGAATCCATAAATTAGTTACATATTTTTAAAACTGATTTTAGCTACAATTTAGGGATCCTAATTAACATTAATTAACATTCAAAATTAATGAGAGGAGCGTATCATTTGGTTTCCTAATTCAACCTAAACCAAATCACCAAATATGTCGCCATAATCAAATTCAAAACACACACACTAAAAATCACGGCAACAATTCACGATTGAAGGTATATTACTCTCATCCAATTGTTACTTTTTGCAGGACCATTAATTTGATTATCAAAAAGTTTCCATAGCCAGGATGAACATTAAATGGTGATAAATTGGGATTCAAATTGTGATTGTCAGGGGTTCAAGTTGCAGGTATGCTCTTTCATATATTTGTATACATTAGAATTTTTGTATTAATTTTTCAAATATTGTATTGGGTTTTTATTAGTTGATGATTTTAGAGGTCTTAATTTTGTTAGTGCTAAATAGGCTATCGAACCAACCCTATCTATGAACAAGGAGCCGACCCCAATCTTCATCAAACAGATGATACAGATCCAATCCTATACCCGAAAGGTTTTTACCATTTTTCTGTGATCTGTCACATTTATGTTTCTGGCTAATGAATTCAATATCTCGCAATATCAGTTCTTTGATCTATCACAAGTATGGTTTTCGGCTAATGAATTGAATGTTAATTAACAAGTACTACCTTATTGGTAATTGAATTTCGTGTTTGTATTTTTTTGCTTGAATTATTGATTGGGTTAACTAATATGTAAAATGACTGTATTTGTTGATGAACATTGAATTTACGGTCCATTTAATATATATTATGATTGCTAGATTTTTTTACAACTTATGCTTATTTTTCATAATTAAAAGCTGTAGTCATTTAGGTAAGGCCATTTCAAATTATTAAGGTTCTTGCAAACTAATGCCATGATTCACTTTTCTTAACTAAAAGCAGTTGGTGAAAGCGTGTAGAAGCCCTTGATGTGTTATGTCACGAACTGGTACTTTACTCTAATTGAAGCAATGAAGCCTATGGATGCATGAAGGTACTTAACTATCATGTGATCTTTATAACCTTTCATGTTTCTTTTTATGATTTAAGCTTACAATTATTAATCCATCTTTCTTTTCAAAAATTTCAGCTCGTGTTTTCATTATCAGCCACTGTTTATGGGTCGCCAAAGGAGGTACCGCACAAAAGAGTTTCAATTATCTCTAGCCAACCCATATGGACTAACCAAGGTATCAACCGGTCAACATTGAATTTTTTGGCTCAACCTAAAGTATTGTTGATTTATCTAATAATAGAAATGAATGCCTACAACTATATTAAAGATATGATAACTGTTGATTTTCATTTTTGGATGAAAATTACCGGTGTAACGGTGGATGATAATAATTTTAATTTTTTACGATGTGTATGTAATTTTCTCTATTTTTTAGTCTACTTTTTGATGACAGGTTTTTAGTTTTATGATGACGATGATGATGGTGATGATTTGGTCTCAATGTATGTGATTATAATCATTGTCGTATATCATGCCTATATAACAAGACGATGTGGTCAATGAACTCTACACATGTACGTGTCTGAGATTGATAAATAGAGGTTGTATTTTATATTAACATAAACTTTACTGGTACAACCTACTAATTTGCTTGATTTCAATGCTTTGTCTATTTGTTTGATACATTTAGATGGAACCATGTACAACCTACTGATTAAAATTGCCACTACTCATTGTCTTTCATTTGGATTAATGTTTCCATGCCATTATTAGTTGGGTACATATTTCTCACAAGACAATGCAGTTTAAAAATTAACCAGAATGATCTTGAACTTACTGGTGTCTTTTATTGAATTGTAGGACCGTGTCACACACAAGTATCCCTGGAAGCTCAATAGTCATCTCTTCACGGGAGGTTCGTTGGTATTGATTTTACATCTTGCAAATATATGATGTTTGTTTGGATTTTTTTTTATTATTATTATTTTTCTTTTTACTTCAGTTATCACAGGTTTGATGAAAAGCTCAGCATGTGTTCGGGATACTAACTAATTAATCAAGCCTCAAACTAATGATCTAAAGCCAAAGGTACGATTTGGAGTTCTATTGAATCTTAATCATTTTTTTGGATGTTCATGTATTAGGGTTATTTTCAACTCAAATTGGGAATCTATTGAAGGTTAGTAGTTCATAACGATAAAAAAGGTAAGATTTTTGTTGATGATTAATGGCTTAATTTACAATTTTATTGTTCTATTGTGGTTAATTGATTATAAAGCTAAAATAAAAAAGCTGTTCCAAACAATCACTAAAGTTTGTTTTTATGTTAACTTAATAATGTTTAGTGGATTAATTTCAAGATTAATGGTCGAACCGTAAGTGTTTTTTATAAAGTTTGTAACTTTAGTTTATACATGGAGTGTGTTTGTCGTTCTTTTTGCAACGAACTTTACTGTACATAATGTCATGCAGGCGCACCAATACCTTATTAGTCTTCAAAAAGCTTACTTAGTCTGGGTTTATAAGTTTCTAAAATTACTTTGATCCATTTGATGACCAACAGATTAGAGCATGGAGTGTATAATTTATCACGAATGAGAGGGTTGGCATCCACACGATACAAACTGTATCAAATCCTGATGGGTTGGATGCAAGAAACAGGATTTGCTACTTCGGTAACTCCTTTTTTGAAGACTCACTTCCTTTCCTATAGTAGAGTTTCATCATTTAGTCAAGCATGTGGGAATTGGTCCTTATACTTATTTCTTTTAGTTTTCTAATTAACCATGGTATAAAGCTGCTAATTAAAGAAGAATTGTGAGTAACCATGGTATACAGCGACGCTCGAGATACTGCTCCTTAATCTACACATTTTTGTATTAAGTAAATACTGATTTTATGACCTTGTGATAGATTGTAGGATCTTGATATACAATGTGAGTAGATAATTAAAGAAGAATTTGGTGCAAGCTGCAACTTTGATGTGGATAATGCATCCCACAAGTTAGAAAATATGGGCATTTTAGCTAAGGTATGATTGTAGTTCTGTATAGTCTTTTTTGACGTTGTTTATCCATTACGGAGTATCAATGAAGTTAAAAATATCATAGTATGGTCTTAATTTAATGATTACTTTTCTGGATGTATAAAGTAATGCTCCATATAAGTCAAATATCATTCATTTCCGTCCTAATTGAAACTTATATTTTGCTGATGCATAAAGTAGATATTGTTTCGCAGTTGTACACTTTTACATAGTTTATTCATTTTGAATGTAGAATTCGAATGGAAGGTACTACTGTGTTGGTTTGAAGCATGGAAAGGAGATCGTGTACCAACATTTGAAGTATTACCTATGAGACTGACATGACTATAGAGGTGAAGCAGTATGGTGTAAGCTTCAAGCTCGATTATGGATTGGTATACTGGAATTCAAGACTGGAGCATGAACACGTAAGGCTGGTCAACATGTTTCAGTAAGGATATATAATTGGTGACATGTTTACAGGAATTGGGCATTTTGCTATTAAAAAGGATGCTTTGGTTTATGCTAAAGATCTAAACTCAGATAGCGTTCGTTATATGAAATTTAATGCATATATAAACAAAGTTAAGAACAATATCCGTGCACTCGACCACTGTTGTGGAATAAACTGTTTGGTATATTCTTAAAAAAAATAATGTAAGATAACTTCAATGTTTATCACATTTAATCAAAGCTGCAATTGTTGAGCTTGAGTTGTAGTCTGTTTGAAATATGGAATACAATCTCATACGGTTATTACACCTCGTCATGGTTTTGAACTTAGAACAAACCACGTAGTTAATATTTGTACATGTTTTTGGCATGGTAGAACCGCCATAAATGATTTACATAGCCCAGAGGGTGATAACATCTCACATAACAAAGAATCAAAAGTAGCTGCCACTAATGGCTCTACTTAAGGTATTATTATTTTTTTTTCATTTAACATAGTATTTCCATTACTCATTATGTGCGCAATACTTCCAATTTGGTAGTATTATATGATATTTATGAATCAAGTAGTTTATATTAATTATATTAATTGTTTGAGTGTTTGACACTTGGCGGTGGCTATCTCCACTCTTGACAAATATCCTCATTGACAACATCTTGGTAATCATATTTTTCTTCAAGTAACCCAAACATAAAAAGTCACATTTATGCTACGAGAAGTTTTAACACGCGCGCGCACACACATATTTTCTTGATGTCATGTGGATATTAGTTGAAGAAACATGTCTTCTTCTCATTTTCTAACAACACAAATGGCAATGGGTTGAATGTGTACTCACAGTTATGTATCTCTATTTTGATTCTATAGTTATGTCTAATTTGTTTTATTTATTTATTTTATTTTTTGTTTTTTTTTCCAGAATCGTCTTGCACCCTATTGATTGCACTGTTGGAAGGGTTACAAACACGAAAGGTAAGTTCACACTCAATGAGACCAATCATACTCCCCCGATTCACAATGGTCCGAATAGTGTCCACGGTATGTGGTAGCTAACTTGAAAATTTGTTGATTCTATATATAATACTTAAACATTTTGTAGTAAATGATATGATTACTTTTCGATATTTAAAAAATAAAATTGCATTAATTTTGTAAATATGTATACTATAGATATGCCTTAGTGTTGTATGGCAGTATGTTACTATGATACAAAATTGTAAATAAACAAATTAGAAGCTGAGCAATAACATAATTTAACATACAAAATTGTAAATAAACAAATTAGAAGCTGAGCAATAACATAATTACCGATGTCTTTCACTGATATATTTTTGTCTTTTTTAAGGTGGGTTTAAAGGATTTTGATGAGGTCGTTTGAAAGGTGGTTGAACATAAACAGAGCGATAGTCCACACATACTTTGCAATGATTACTATATGAGTTTTTTCAATCATAACATAGTGTAGGATGTTTGTTTTGAGCTGCAATACTAAGCTCCCCTGCTCCCTTTGTTTTTGATGAAGATCTTATGAGTTATTCAGGATTGATTACGTCCGGTCATACTTTTGATCGTTCTTTTTATATATAACACATGAAAACTTTTTTTTTTTCTTTTCTATTTTTGGTGTTTAAGATATTTGTCGTTATTCATTATTTAATTACTTCCAATTAGATTTTGTCAAACAATATTATTTGTCGTTATTCATTGCTTGTGATTGTTATTTTTATGTATAATACATGAGCAATATATTTATGATTTTTTAATTTATTGCCTTCAACATATTTGACTTATTCATTATTAATTTTACGCGTAAAAAAAATCGACAAATAATTTTATGAAGCGTACCCGCCCATCGGGCGGGTTATGAAGCTAGTCAGGTTTAATATGGCTCATTATGTATTCTCGATTTCATGTAGGGTCGCACTACCATCTGATTATATTATATGCATGCCAAACTCAAATGTAACACTTATATAGACTAATTATATAATATGCATGTCGAATTACTTATCTCTTCATATTTAGTATTAGCTAACTGATATATATATTTTCATAGCGTGATGAATTCGGTTTTAGAATTTTAAGTATACAAGTCATAGCGATGGATACAAACACTTACCTCCAAGCCGAAACAAGTATTGGTCGAGATCAAAGTCGAACCCGAAACAAGGACACGAACACAAAGATTTAACGAGACACCCGATCGAACCCGAACATGAACAAGGTTAACGTGAACCAAACCTTAACCCCGCCGCGAATCACAATCGAACCAAACTCGGACCGAATACGAACTAAAGCGAAACTTCACGTCAACTTATTCTCATGCAGTCACATGGAGGTCATAGAACTTTGTTTAGGGTTTTAGTTTTAGAGGCTATCAATGGCATAACTTATCTCGACAATAGTGGGATGGAATGTAGTTTTTGTTTAGCATCTTCATTTGGTTCAAGCATAGTTCATGAGATGAGATTGGTTGTTGATGCTGTTGCTTTTTTCTTCTGTTTGTCGTATGAAAAAAAAGAGAAAAAGGAGCCGAACCATATAGGGGACGTACACAAGAGGAGCATGTACATGTTTGGAAAGTTGTAAATGCAAATTGATTATGATTGATTATGTCTTGAATAGTGGGCCGAAAATCAAGGCTGATATGAGGAGGGAAATAATATACGGCCTAAAAACTAAAGGGTGAAGGCGTGTATTGTTTTTGGTATGGTCGTGTATAGTGATAAGGTTAAGGGATACATGCAATCTTTTAAAATGTGAATATTAATTTGTTCATTCTTATCCTACATTCTCACGACACAAAAGATATGGTCAAAGGAAATATTCGGTTCATTGCATAGCTTAAGTGACCAAAAACAAATGTGACATATACCTTACTAAAGTCGACTAGGATTATAATTATTAGGACTTATATAACTCAGGAAGCTTAGGGTATACTTTACTTTAGGTAATACACAATATTCATTCTCCAAAAATTTAAAATTATAGGGGTATTTTGGGTATTTCAAATGTTCAAAATTTTCGGGTTTTAAAATTCTTCCTCTCTAAAAAGAAAATTTTCGTCCTCGAAAATTGAAATCGTAAAAGTCTGACGAAGTCGTAGCAATTCACAAAAGAACGTCACGATTAACCTCACGCTCGGGGAGGTTCTTCAAATAAAATCATCACAAACAGAAATTTTCTCATGACTCGATCCCAAAAACAAGAATAGCCCCAGGCTCTCCACAGAACACAAATCATAACAAATTTGATCCAACGAATACGAAATTATTGAGTAGCAGATGACAGATGAGAAATGATAATTGGAATCCCACAATGAAATACACGAAACACATATACCTACGAGGCAAGTAAAGTTATAATACTAACGATAAATCTTCATCAAATCTTACCAAATTCTGAACGAACAATGGAACTTGCCAAAATCGAAGGAGCACAAATCAAATCGTCAAACGTATCAAGAGTCTCATAAAGAGGTGGATAACAATTTCATACTGACCTTCCAAATCACGAATCAGAGTATCAAAACATATCAAAGGCATAACCAAAGAGATGGAATAATCGTGCGGAATATAACAAATCCAAGATCTAACACGTCGTGAACCAAAACTCCCTCAAATGCTAAGACGTCTAATTCTTCTATACTTCTTCTGAAAGCGTGAACCAAAATGCGATTCTCGGTTACAATCTTTGTAGGCGCGTGATGTAGCTTGAATAATCTCCTGCCGAAAGAAATCTCCTCCAATCCTCCAAGCAAGCCGTCCTTATCGATGCTCCACTGCAACTCTACTTGTGTTGTCCTTCATCCTGTGCGTGGAAATCTCTGATGTAGTCACCACCGTCTTCATACCATCCCGTCCAGCTCCAGCTTCAAGACTCTATACATATTAGTACAACTAAGATGAATAGAGTTGATAGAATTGTGTGCTTCACTTCAAACTGCTTCCTTCCATCGTAGAAATTCAACACCAAAAACGAGGATGATTCTCGTGTTTCTCTTTCGTCTCTGAATAAACTAAAATGTCATACCATGACAATTTGTCCGAGTATTCATGAAATACACGATTTATCAATTTCATAGGAACAGTCGTAGTGGTATCCAATACAATTAGCATTACGACGTTCATAGAGATCACAACGAGCACGAAAATAAATTTCTTAGAATATCCCGTTCTTCTCACCTGATAAGACACGATTCAGCTTCCAAGAATTACATACGGTCTTACAAAACTCATTATATAACCCACTCACTTGAATCACAACACATGATAACTTTTTATTCAATCTTTTGATATAGTGGACAATAAGCAACACTTATTGCACCACCAACATATATGGAAAAGGTCACCACATTTATATACCATTCGTCAAAAGAAAGTAGTAAAACCTTTAACCAATCTTTAATCAGTCTAGCTATATTGTTATAATAATAATAATTGCAAAGGCTAAGGAATTGATGGATGGTGACATTACGGGCATGGTGTTTTGTTTTGATAATGGGGTTTTTGTCAACAATATATAAGCTAGGTGGCTGCGGGTCCAATGTTATTAAATCTTTAGTTGCATGATTGTGATTTGTGACCACTTTCTTTTTCCTGTATAAAATAAAAATAATTGTTCATTTGATGTTGATCTACATATACCCAATTTAGCAACTACGTTGGAATTTTTAAATGTTAAAGGTGGGTGGTTGTTACTATATCTTGCTCCATTCAGCCAACTACTCCAACACAAAGGACAAAGTCTTTTCTAGATTGCCAAAAGTCATTAGTGGACAATTAGTATGGTGATGAATGATAATGATGCAAATAGTGAAGAAGCTAAACATCATTATCATACAATTTGAAAATACTAAAGTTAATCAGTAAACAAATATGGTGCAGCTAATCAATCAACATGTGCAATATCAGCATTGGATTTGTGTTATGTTCACTGTTGAAACTTGAAGGTGTACCAGCTCCAATGGTATTGAAATGTCACTATATATTGTGAAGGAGTTTGGTTTTATACCGAAGGTTTTCTACAAACTCGGACGGTTAATTATATGATCACAGTACGTACAATGTCGTTTTTAGTGGTGACATCAACCGCCCTGCTTTGTAGACTTTTCTCGGCCACTTTTGTCTATCTATAGAAAAAGCATGTATGTACTCCTTCGCCGTTTGAGAAGCCCTCAAACTACTCATGGAGTTAGTTTTATCTATTGTATTTCAAAAACATCACAAATAGTATTCTCTAGGCAACATAGTAACCACCCACCGAGGGTTATGGAGATGCCATTGTCCTTCCAGCCATCGTGGCTGACACTTTCGAGCTCAAGACCGGGTTACTCAATCTAGTGACCCAACACCAGTTCTTTGGTTTTGAGCGGGACGATCCTCATGCACACATTCGATGGTTCAACAAGATTGCATCAACCATCAAGTACAAAAATGTCCCCACTGAAGCAATTAAGCTTCTTCTTTTCCCATTCTCATTAGAGGGACAAGCCCGGATTTGGCTTGAGAAACAACCCCCTCGTTCCATTGAGACTTGGGAAGATCTTGTCACCAAGTTTGTCAACGAGTTCTATCCTCCCTCCCGAACCACATATCTCAAAAATGAGATCATGAGATTTACTCAACGGTTTGATGAGCAGTTCGGGGAGGCATGGGACCGTTTTAAAGAATTGCTTCGTAAGTGTCCACATCATGGTTTTTCCGAACTAATACAAATGGATATATTCTATAATGGTCTGAACCCTTCAGATCAAGACTCTCTAAATGCCTCCGCGGGAGGTAATTTTCTTAGTAAAACAACCAAGGAAGCTTTACAAATCATCGAGAACAAGTCTCAGGTCCGCACTTCGAGAAACAAGTCTAACCAAAATCAATCTAGTGCTAAACCATCTTCTTCATCTTCCTCAAGTCAATCTAGCACCGATGCTAAGATCGATAAACTTACAGATGCCATTCAGACTTTGATTGCTTCCGGTGCACGAAAAGTGACTTTCACAGAAACGCCTGTGCGTGCTGAAACTAAGAGAGTTGATGTCTGTGTCACTTGTGGTGGTCTACATCCATACTTTAACTGTACATCCACCGATGGTACTCCATTCGAGGCTAATGCTCTGGCCGGTAGTTCACAACAAGGAGGTAATCAGTACCGTCCTCAACAAGAACCAAATTACCGTGCTAGTACTTATCAACCACCACCAGGTTTTCACCAGAATTCTAATCGGAATCAAAACCAACCAAGAATGAACCAAGGTTATCCTAACCAAGGTAATTACTTTCCTGGACCAAACCAAGGTTTCCAACCTCAAGGAAACTTTAACCAAGGCAACTTTAATAGAGGGAATCAGTTTCACGGTAATGTAAATCAAGGTAATTTCCAGCATCATGGTTATATACCCCCTCCAGTCAGACCCATTGTTCAAGCTCCACCTCCCCCTGATGATTGGATCAAGAATCTATTAAAGTCTCAAGAGGAGACCATCAGGAAGTTAAGTGATCAGGTCGCTAACATTCAGAAGTTTTTAAATGATAGACCCTCGGGCTCAGGTACATTACCGAGCAACACGATCGCAAACCCGAGGGGCGATATCAAGGCGATCACCACAAGAAGTGGGGTTTCTTATGATGGACCCACTCCTCCAGTTTCTTCATCCTCTTCTCCACCCAGGTAGTGGAAAGAGAGGGACCCTCGACTCCTATTCCTCCACCGTTATACGATGTGGAAAAAGAGTTGGAGGTTGCCAAGGACAAGGTGCAAACTCCTAGCCCACGAAGTACCGTACACGTCCAACCGCAAGTTGTCCCTAAAACCAAGGCGAAACCAGGAGTGATCTTTGACTCTTCAGAGATCCCGGTTGAGGACCCTAAATCCAAATCTTCCATCCCATATCCATCACGTTTACATGAACAAAAGCTCCGAGAAAAAGCAAATCAACAAATGGAAAAAAAATTTCAAATCTTTAAGGAACTACACTTTGACATTAGCTTCTCGGATGCTATTATGTTAATGCCTAAGTTTGCTTCACACATCAAACAAATGCTCAGCAACAAAGAGAAATTGTTTGAAATGGCTAGAACTCCGCTTAATGAAAACTGCTCTGCGGTTATCTTAAAAAAGCTTCCTGAAAAGCTTGGAGACCCCGGGAGATTCTTAATCCCATGTGTATTCCCGGGAATGGTTGAATGTTAAGCCTTGGCCGATCTTGGTGCTAGTATAAACCTAATGCCTTACTCAGTATGGAAGAAACTTTCTCTTCCGGACCTTACTCCTACTTGCATGACTTTAGAGCTTGCAGATCGTTCAATATCTCGTCCTCTTGGAGTTGCTGAGGATGTATTCGTTAGAGTAGGCAAGTTCCACTTCCCAGCTGACTTTGTTGTTGTAGAGTTCGATGCTGATCAAAAGTTCCTCTTATTGTCAGACGAGGATTCCTTAGAACAGGTCGTTCTCTTATTGATGTATTTGAGCAAGAGCTTACTTTACGTGTAGGTGATGAAGCCATAACCTTTAACCTCGATCAAACATCGAGGTATTCTTCCAACTATGATGCAGAATCGGTAAACCGAATTGATATCATTGATATTGCATCCGAGGAATACTCGCAAGAGTTACTTGGTTATTCTGCTAGTGATGATTTTACCATGTCCCAACCTATAGTATCCGATTCTAGCCCTTCCCTCACTCCATTCGAGGGAAGTGATTTCATTCTGGAAGAGATCGAGGGATTTCTTAGAGGTGATTCAGTTCTCTCGATAAAAAAAGGACATGAAAAGACGATACTACCCTCAAGTACGTGGCACTAAACGGGAAAATTAACAGAAAAGGCCTCTCGATGGTGATTTTGCAAAAATTCGTAACGCTGGTTTTTTTTTTGCGGTACTTTTTGTTTCCGCCCCATTTTTGCTATTTCGTGGAACGTTAAGGACCATTTTTGCAATTTACCCTATAAANAGGGAAGTGATTTCATTCTGGAAGAGATCGAGGGATTTCTTAGAGGTGATTCAGTTCTCTCGGGAATTGATCACGATGATGTAGATGTGGAGAGGGACATTTTGCTCATTGAGCAGATGTTGAATCAGGATAATTCTCCCTCCCACCATCCCGTACCACTTCATAAGGAGGAAATTAAATCAGTTCAGAAAACTGAGGAATTTCCGGAGGTAGAACTTAAGGACTTACCTCCTCACCTCGAGTATGCATTCTTGGAGGGTGATGATAAATTACCCGTTATAATTGCCAAAGACTTGAGTGTGGAGGAGAAGACTGCTTTAATCAAGGTCTTGAAATCACACAAACAAGCAATTGCTTGGAAACTTTCAGATATTAAGGGTATAAACCCCGAGTTTTGTACCCACAAGATCTTAATGGAAGATGATTTTAAGCCAGCAGTGCAACATCAGAGACGGGTTAATCCAAAAATCCATGACGTTATCAAAGAAGAAGTTCTAAAACTTCTTGATGCTGGATTGATTTACCCAATATCTGGCAGCCCTTGGGTTAGCCCCATCCATTGTGTGCCCAAGAAGGGTGGAATAACAGTGGTTACCAACGAGGATAACGAGTTAATACCTACTCGTTTAGTCACCGGGTGGCGTGTATGCATCGATTATAGGAAATTAAATGATGCCACCCGCAAGGACCATTTCCCATTACCCTTCATGGATCAGATGCTCGAGAGACTAGCAGCAAATGAGTACTATTGTTTCCTTGATGGATTCTCGGGATACTTTCAAATCCCTATTGATCCATTAGATCAAGAGAAGACCACCTTCACGTGCCCTTACGGAACATTCGCGTATAAACGTATGCCCTTTGGCTTATGTAACGCACCGAGCACATTTCAAAGGTGTATGATGTCCATTTTCTCCGATATGATCGGGAAAACGATGGAAGTCTTCATGGATGACTTTTCAGTCATCGGGGATTCATTCAAGCTTTGTCTCTCCAACTTAGACGACATGTTAAAGAGGTGTGAAGACACCAACTTATGTCTAAATTGGGAAAAGAGTCACTTTATGGTCAAAGAGGGCATTGTCCTCGGCCATAAGATTTCTAAGAGCGGGATTGAGGTAGATAGAGCAAAGATAGATGTTATTGCTAAACTACCTCACCCTACCACTGTGAAAGGAATAAGAAGTTTTCTGGGTCACGCCGGTTTCTATCGTAGGTTTATACAAGATTTTTCCAAGATCTCCCGGCCTTTGACCCACTTACTTGAAAAGGATGCTCCTTTCATCTTCACTCCAGCATGTGTCGAAGCTTTTGAAACCTTGAAAAGAAAGCTTACAGAGGCACCAATTCTAGTTGCCCCCGACTGGGACCTCCCATTCGAGCTTATGTGCGATGCAAGTGATTTTGCGACCGGTGCAGTCTTGGGGCAAAGAAAATTAAAACATTTCCAGCCAATTCACTACGTGAGCAAAACTATGAATGAAGCTCAAACTCATTATACCACCACAGAAAAAGAACTACTAGCTGTGGTGTATGCTTTCGAGAAGTTTCGTTCCTACCTTATCTTGACTAAAAGCGTAGTCTACACGGATCATTCGGCTTTAAAATACCTATTCGCTAAGCAAGATGCTAAGCCGAGGTTGCTCCGTTGGGTTCTTCTACTCCAAGAATTTGATATCCTTATAAAGGATAAAAAGGGAGCAGAGAACTTGGCTGCTGATCATTTGTCTCGTCTAGAGAATCCGCATCAGGATGTGTTCGAGAAAAAGGAAATAAATGAAACATTTCCTCTTAAAACCATGAATGCGGTTGCAATTCAGAGTGATCCCACTACCCCGTGGTTTGCCGATTTTGCAAACTACCACGCGGGTAACTTCATAAGAAAAGGGATGACGTCCCAGCAGAAGAACAAGTTCTTCAAAGATGTCAAACACTATTTCTGGGACGACCCTTACTTGTTCAAGATATGCGCGGATCAAATTATCCGGCGGTGTGTCCATGGTCAGGAAGCCTTTGAAATTATTAAGGCTTGTCACGAAGGACCAACTGGGGGACATCATAGCCCAAACTACACCGCTAAGAAAATATTTGACTCCGGCTTCTATTGGCCCACGATATACAGAGATGCCCATGACTTCATCAAAACATGTGAAGCATGCCAACGTCATGGAAATATTTCACAACGGAATGAAATGCCATAGAATGCAATTCAAGTCTGTGAAATCTTTGACGTGTGGGGCATAGATTTTATGGGGCCTTTTCCATCATCTAGAGGTAACAAGTACATACTCATGGCCGTTGACTATTTGTCTCGAGGCGAAAGCCTTACCTACAAATGATGCCAGAGTTGTAGTTAAGTTTCTGAAATCCTTATTCGCCCGTTTTGGTACACCCCGAGCTATAATAAGTGATCGGGGTACGCACTTCTGCAATGACAAGTTTGACAAGGTCATGCAGAAATATGGAGTAACACATCGTTTATCCACTGCGTACCACCCACAAACTAGTGGGCAGGTTGAAGTATCGAATCGGGGCATCAAAAGGATTCTTGAGAGGACCGTGGGAGAAAACCGCGCGTCCTGGTCTGATAAACTCGAGGATGCATTATGGGCATTCCGTACGACTTACAAAACACCCATTGGGTGCACGCCTTATAAACTAGTGTACGGAAAATCATGCCATCTTCCGATCGAGTTGGAGCATAAAGCCTACTGGGCTTTAAAGTATGCTAACTTCGATATCCAGTCTGCGGGTGATCACCGTAAAGTTCAAATGAATGAGTTAAATGAGCTGCGTGATCAAGCATACGAGAATTCTTTAATCTATAAACAAAAGACAAAGAAGATTCATGACTCTAAAATCAAGAACCGCGTTTTCAACGTTGGTGATTGAGTCTTGCTCTTTAACTCTAGACTTAAGATATTCTCGGGAAAGCTTAAAACCCGATGGACTGGACCATTTACGATCTCTAAGGTTTATCGTTATGGTACTGTCGAGTTATCTCAACCCGACGGTCCTAACTTCAAGGTGAATGGTCATCGTCTTAAGCATTATTTTGGGAAGGACATACCATCTTTGGTTGTCCCCGATCTTCAAACATTCCCCAGGAACCAATGAATGCGGGGATCGAGTCAAGCTAATGACTCGAGAAACAAAAATGTTAGCAATTTACCATGGGTTTTCACTCGTGTGTAACACTTTAGTGTGGGGGAAATTACCCCACATGTTGTTCAGGTTTCCCCAAGGACAAATCAATTCGGGGTCGAGTCAAGCTAGCGACTCGGTAATCAAAAACAGTAGTAAGAGCATAGGTTTTCACCTATGTTGTATATATGTATATATGTATATTATCTAAACAATATAAAAACCAAAAAAATTGTAAAACCCAAAAAGAATCTTCATCATCTTTGTAAAATAGTGATAGCTTCTATTTAAGAAGCTTTATGAAAAATATGTTTGTAAATACACTTTTTTTTTCAAAATAAAGGTTGATAATATTGTCTTGTAACATTCTAAGTATTGGTTTAATACCCGGTGCTATGAATATTGAGGGCAATATTCATTTCTAAGAGTAGGGGGGGGGAATTCTCACGAATTCGTTCGAAAAACACATGTTCCATCAAGCACCCCCCATTTGATCAAAATTTAAAGTTTTTTCACACTTAAGAAATGCTATAAATAGTTAATCAGTCCACCATGTCTAACACACATAAGGATTGGCTAATCCAGGAGCAAACGGCTCTTGGTAAAGATATCTCAAATCCGTTGATGGCTTGCAATTTGCCCAAAATTGTATGGTATTCAACTCACCATATCCTTAAAAGTGAAGAGTTGGCTAGTCCAGAAGCAAACGGCTTTTGGTAAAGACAAAACAAATCCGTTGACAGCTTGTGGTTTGCTAAAAATCACTTGGTTATCAGTGTACCAAAGTTCTTGCTTGAACTGAAACACTTGGCTACTCCAGAAGTAATGGCTTTTGGTAAAGAGACATAAAATCCATTAATTTTTTTTTAAAAGATTGCTAGGGACTAGCAATAGTTTAGTATGGGGGATTGATGAGTGTGCAAATACTCATCATTTTGGTACTCTTTTAACTGCTAAAACACACAAAAACACCCAACAATGCATCAAAATGATCACAATATTACAAAAGAGTGTTTTTTATGTCTTAGATGCAAAATGTGCAAAAACAAATGAAAAACATGCAAAGTTTGCATAATTGGCACTTTTAGTCCCCCAACTTTCTAAGTTTTACAGAAATAGTCCCTGAACATTTATTTTGAAGGAAAATTCAACCAAAGTCCTTAGAAAATCAAATGTTGTCACAATTGGTCCTTAGATGAAAAGTTTCAAAAGTTTGCAAAACTAGTCCCTGAACTTTGTAAAATGTTGTCAAATGTTGTCACAAGGCTGATATGAGGAGGGAAATAATATACGGCCTAAAAACTAAAGGGTGAAGGCGTGTATTGTTTTTGGTATGGTCGAGTATAGTGATAAGGTTAAGGGATACATGCAATCTTTTAAAATGTGAATATTAATTTGTTCATTCTTATCCTACATTCTCACGACACAAAAGATATGGTCAAAGGAAATATTCGGTTCATTGCATAGCTTAAGGGACCAAAAACAAATGTGACATATACCTTACTAAAGTCGACTAGGATTATAATTATTAGGACTTATATAACTCAGGAAGCTTAGGGTATACTTTACTTTAGGTAATACACAATATTCATTCTCCAAAAATTTAAAATTATAGGGGTATTTTGGGTATTTCAAATGTTCAAAATTTTCGGGTTTTACAGTAATGTTATAATTTTAGAGTATACCAACAATAAAAGATTAACAATAATAGAATGCTGATTAAAATTGTAATATAGAAGTCGTACAAAAAAATGTGATGTTTCGGTCATGTGTAAAGTTGCCATTTGTAATAAGAGTTAAGAGTATACATAAAATCAATAAAAAAGAGTTTTGATTTATAACTAAGTAATTATGTGTTAATGAGGTTGTAAAGAGATGTTCTAGACGGTTTGTTAGATTAAAAAAATTGTTGGAAAATTTAGTGCACCTGAGGGATCAAATCATACTTGGTAATGGGTTTGGAGGTACGGAGTGTACACCCATCCAGTCCCTGATTACCATGACTCAATAGTGGTTGTGCTAGTGTGAATCTGTTTCTGCTGAAACTGACTCTGCTGCTAGTGTTGTGAATCTGCTGCTAGTTGATTCTGCTGATGAATCTGCTGCTAGCTGATTCTGCTAAAGACTATGCTGCTAGCAGATTCAGCTGATGAAATATAACTGGTTTGACCTATTCAAATGACAGTTATATTTGCTATTATGACAACGTTTAATTGGTCATGTAACCACTATCTTTGGCTATAATGGGGGTAATTATGTGGAGATTAATGAGCCGATTAATTCTCATAATTCCATTTGATTAGCCATGAGTACTTTTCTATTTAAGAGGAATTAGGTTGAGCATGAAATACACACAGAAAACATAAACACTATTATACGCAAGGGTTATTGATTTGTGCCTAATTCAATAACAAACATTTGGTCTTATCTCAAGTAGATATTCGTGATACCCAGGCATTAGGGTCGAATAGTTTACTTTGGAAAGTGATAACACGATTCCAAGTGATATCAGGTAACCATTCAATTGGTACGTAGCTAGGCTTTGATTATCTTACCATGTTCTGGGCTAATAACCACCAACAAAAATAACATGATTTCTTGTTTTGATTTAATTTGTTTGTCATAATTTGTCAATTGAAGACTCTTCTAGTAACATATATGGCTTTTACAGGTGCTTTAGGAAAACTTAAGGTTCGAATTACAAAAATTAAACAAATAAACAAAAGAAGTCATTTTTGCAGTAATTAAAAGCACACATAATACATAAAAACTAATTTGAATTTAAACAGGTTGATTTTTTATATTTATATAAATGCATGACATGAAATACATTATATATCTTTGTTTGTGTCCATATCCGGGGAACAACGGCTGCCACACATTGACCTTCTAAACAGGGACGGAGCCACATATAACTTTGGGTTGGCCAAGGCCCACCCCAAAATTCTAAGTATTGTTACTACATATATACTATTCATTTAATATTGGTTTGTTAATAGATAAATTGGCCCACCCAATTGAGATATGAGGTTAAAAAACAAGACGAAATGTGTAATTTGATTTTGATTGTAGCACCACATCTATTATACTTTTGTTTATTCAAACTTGAAAGTTCTTATTTTACAGGTTTGTTAAGTCTTTGCTTTCGTTTTTCACATTGTATCTAAAGGTATTATCACTCGTTAGATGCTTCAAATTAATTTGAAAGCATATTTGGTTGCATTATAGTCCAATTTTTGGATCAAAATCTTATTACATATAAGATTCTAGTTTTTTTGTGCAAGTCATGTTGTTTAGTATCCATGCTTTTGAAATGGAAACCATAATTGTATTATTTTATCACAACGACATTCAATTGCTACATTGATATTTGGCCCACCCGTATAAAAAATCCTAGCTTCGTCCCTGCTTCTAAAAACACTGTCCTATAGCAATAATACCATCACAAACAAACAATACCTTGATGCTTTCTTCGCTTCGCTTTGGATCACTCAAGAAAAATTATGTTTATCTCATCCAACAGTTATAAACAATAATGAAGCAACTGCATTTCACGAGTTTAGGTATTGTAATAATGACATTATGCGTTGATCATCTATATCTATATCTATATACCATGATATGACAAAGATAAATCCACGTTTGACTGGTAACATTCAAAATAAAATTTGTTATGGACCAGAGTCAAGGACCCTTTGGACCGGGACGTACAGGATATTGTGAAGGTGTGTGATGAAACTTATATTCAAGATGTATTTTCATTGTGTACAACTCTCACACCTTAGAATTGAGCCTATGTGAATATTGATAACCAGAACACTTGCAACAATTGTGCAAACCTTTCAAACTGAAACAATGTATACTTTATCAGAGTATGGATCTAGTGAGAAGAATTATTGAAATGAGAAGAGTGAGAAAAAATTGTGGCCACATATTTTAAATAAGGAAAGAGAAATAATAGGGAGCATCTAATATTTGTGGTTGTGGTTTCTTCTCATTCTTCTCATCTTAATTACATTTCTCATTTGATCCTTACTCTACTTTATCAAGTAGTATAAATCAGTATACTTTGACCAATAGTAACATAATTTGCAAGAAAGGCCGCGAATTGTGATCCATTTCGCACGTTCCCAATGTGGGTACGATTGGGTCGGGAACGGGGAAATTAACGATCCGAATCTCAAACCTTCTCAATCATGAAATCGCTTTAATACAGAAACTTTAGTATGTAACTGAATGATGGTTATGACTTATGAAAATTTCAAAAGTATCAAACTATTTTTTTAATTTTGGATTTTAAGATTTTTTTTTTTAATAATCTTTGAGAATATGTTAAGTATTAGGTACATCGTACTGGAGCGATCTCAAATGAACCTACCCTATCGAACCGAATTTTAGACACTTCGCGAACCGCGATCCCGATCCTCGATCGCGTACCAGAACTATCCCCGTTCCATGTGACTATGCTTTGACCAAACAACTAAAAGCATCAGGTTTGTTTGACCAGCTAGAAAGGTTAAAACAGACTAAAAGTTATGTTAGTATACACTGAAATATTGGGCCAATTTTTGCATATATATATATATAGTTTTTTGAAAGCTACTAATAGATTTGAAGCTAACACTATTTCTTTTTCTTTCTTTCTTATTACAACATTGGCTTTTTTCTTCTATAATTATTTAAAACAGTGGTTGTTTCAAGTTAAAATTATGGAAAAGGGCTAATGTGCAATGTGATAACCAAATTACTCTCAAACTCTAATCTTATTAATAAAATTATCAAGAAAATACATGGGCTCTGAAAAAAAATGTTTAGGCTGCTATGAACTTATTTTGGTTGTCCATTTTTTTCCTCACAAAAGTCAATCATGATTAAACACAAATTTTGACAATATCAACTTGGACTAAATTAGAAGTTTCAAGTGTTGATTTGATGATTATGACCCATCCATGACCAAATTTAAGGGTGCGTTTGGTTCGCTCTTTTGAATCAAACCTATACAATAATAAAATGGTATTGACAATTTCCAATAAATTTTAAAAAGATCTTGGGAGGCTGAAGAATATTGTAAAGGTGGAAATCACCAAAATTATTTAATCCACATGGTTCAACTCACTACTTCAATACATTCCAACAACCAAATAAAAGGACCACATGTAGTTGCATTATACTACGTAGCAGTATTTATTTAAGGACTAAAATTATTCTCATCTTT
This sequence comes from Artemisia annua, assembly GCA_014162995.1. Taxonomy (NCBI): domain Eukaryota; kingdom Viridiplantae; phylum Streptophyta; class Magnoliopsida; order Asterales; family Asteraceae; genus Artemisia; species Artemisia annua. The sequence goes on along the minus strand of LBNU01020094.1, from coordinate 39,572 downwards.
TATATAATAAAACAAAACCCTTATTGGGAATTTTTCATTTAAAAAAATGGAACCATTCCTTTTTTAGTAATAATTTTTTTTATTATGATTTTAATTATAATTTTTATTATTAAAGATAATCATTTAAAAAGTTTAGTCATATCGTTAGTTGCATTTTATCTTTATCTTTTGTGTTTATCTTCTACTTATGTAGTATATCAACAAAACAAATTTATTATAATTTTTTTATTATTAAAGATAATCATTTAAAAAGTTTAATTCTATCGTTAGTTGCGTCTTATTTTTATCTTTTGTGTTTATCTTCTACTTATGTAGTATATCAACAAAACAACTTTAAAGATTAAATTATTTGTTTTTTAATAAATAAAAATATATCATTCAAAAAAATTTTAAAAAAAAACCCGCGCGTGCGCGGGTATTATAACTAGTATTATTATACACCAAAATCAATGGTAGCCCCATACTCCAGTCAAAAAGATCATTCTATCATCATAACAATATAACATAAATATAGTGTAATTCATATGTGATTTATATGCTTTGCATGATTGCATCTCTATATCGTATATAACTAGTTATAATGCCCGCGCACGCGCGGGTTTTTTTAAAAAAATTTTGAATGATATATTTTTATTTATTAAAAAAACAACTAATTTAATTTTAGTTTGTTTGATTTATGATTTTTAATTGTAGTTTTTTATGATTAAAGATAATCATTTAAATCTTATCTATATTTTTTGTATTTATCTTCTACTTGTATACTATATCAACAAAACGAATTTAAAAACTTATAAATTAAATGATAATTAACATATTACCTAATAAGGAAATATTCTTTTTTTTTTCAAAATGACAAAGTACCCACTAGGTGTTTTGTTTTATTATATAAGAGATTATGCAAGAAATTTTTAACAAAAAAGAACTTCAAAGATATGAAGAGGTCCCTTCACGTAGATCCAAGTAAGGCCAGCCTTGCATGGAAGGTGTTGATAATTCAAACAAACAAATCCAAACAAACGAAGCGGAAGCTTTATTCAAATAACCAAAACAAATACAAAACCAAATTCAAAGACAAATTCAAACGGTACCAACTACAAATTCAAAAAGGTACAAATAAAACTAATGACATTGGCCTCTATTTATAGGCACCAAACAAACCGTCATAAAGAGTTTCCAAATTCTAAGCAAACTTGGTGGACAAGTCACAAATTTACCAAACAACCCTTAAAGATTAAGTCACCTTCTAACAATCTCCACCGTGACTTAAACTCCTCCACCTGCTTCAAATCAAATTCAAAGTTCCAAATTCCGAATGCCAAATTTCAAATTCCAAATTCCAAAAGCCAGAGATGCTAGCCAAATTCAAAACGAACGATCGATTCCCAAAACGATTCAAAACAAACCGAACAAATACAATCGCCGATAATCTTCAAAACGAACAATCAAATGTTAACCGACAAATTCAAACTCGGTCAACCAAACAAACAAATCGGCTCAAATGATCTTCAACAAAGACAATCAAATTCGGGTAACCAACTTCAAAATCCCGACAAACAAAGATCCCAAAGTTTCCAAACTAACAAATTTCAAACAATCGAACAAAATTCAAACGACTTGAACCAAGTCTTCAAACACCAAATCGATCTTCAAATTCCAAATACCAAAATTCCAATTCCAATGGTCCACTTATATAATAAGAATTACGACCCAAATATCAAATTCAAATTCTAATGACCCACTTATCAATAAGTATTACGGCCCAACTTCAAACTTATTATCCGAGTATCAACCAAATTCAAGTTAATAAATAATTTGACGAACGGGCTCTAATAATTCAAACGCTCCAAATATGATGCGGATAATAATTCTAGTGACCCACTTATGTAATAAGAATTACGGTCCAAATTCTAAACAAATTCAAACAACCAAATCAAATCCCCAAACAAATCTCACAAAATCAATTCCAAACTATTGAAAGTTATGTGACCAAAAACTAAAAACTAATAGGAAAACAAAAGGTCACGTGCTAATTACGAAAAACAGTCCAAAGCCCAATATTAACAAATAAGAAACTTTTGGGGATTTTAATTCAAACTTTCGAACAAAACTATCCAACCAATTCCACTAAGAAAAAGACGAATTCAAACAAATTATATTCAATGGATCGATTCTTCAATTCCAAATCTAACAATCGAACTTCAATCAAAAAGACTAAACGAACCTTTTTTCTTTATTCAAATAACCAAAACAAATACAAAACCCAATTCAAAGACAAATTCAAACGGTACCAACTACAAATTCAAAAGGTACAAACAAAACTAATCACGTTGGCCTCTATTTATAGGCACCAAACAAACCGTCATAAAAGTTTCCAAATTCTAAGCAAACTTGGTGGACAAGTCACAAATTTACCAAACAACCCTTAAACATTAACTCACCTTCTAACTTCTAACAGAAGGCTTAAAAACTAGCTAGTCAAAGTCTTATAGTCAACTCACACTAACTTTAACTTGTAGCACTAACAAACAAGAAACAAAAGTGGAACGAAAACCAGTAAAGATTGTAAGCTTATAAGTGATATGTAAACCTAGAATTTAATTTGGAATGTTATGGAGCTGTTTGTAACCTTATAATTCTGTTATAGATCATGTAAATATTCATTTAAGACTTATGTATCTATGTTAAGACATGTTATATAGTTTATATGTATTATTATGTAAATGGGTCGACTTGAGTTTGGGTCATTAAATGTTATCCCAAACACCCGTTTAGAAAAACAGTTATTTTAGTTAGGATAACAGTTATGGCTCAAAACGTTGCATCGTTTAAGAATAACTGTCATATCCAAAGTATGTGTCGTTTGAGGGAACCATCATGTCCCTTGAACATGTATATATGTGTTGTCTCACAGAAGACAAACACAACCCTTTGTACTCATACAATTTCGTTAATAAAGCAAGTATATTTATTGTTTATCTAGTCCATTTTACTTTACAGTTTTCATTATCAAATTCGTTACACTTTCATTCACAAAATCACATGTCTCAATTCGACTTGAACAATTCCAAAACCAAAGTTGGTGCAAAGCCTGTCCTACATTGGTATCAGAGCTATGGCTCTGGTTCTAGGGATGCACCAACTCGACCAAACCATGGAGGCTTTTACACAGGCAAGTATCTTCTCAGGGAAACCCCAATACGCCTCAATAAGTGGTGCAATAGAAAGAAAAGCCTGTCTCCACAGGCAAAAGATATGTTGGTGAAAAAAGTTTTAGAAAATCAAACTTATAACGAGGCAAGGATGAAGGAACAACAGACACAAGAAAGAATCAAAAATAGGAAAGAAAGAAAGAAAGAGAAGTTGATGGTCACGTGTTTTGGACATGTGAACAAAGGAAAAGACTAGCATCTGCAGAATGTAGAAAGGAAGATGAATTGATGGCCAAAGTTCTTGAAGAGGAGTTGAAGTATCCAACCACAGTACATGTGATTGGAGACTTCATGCTTGATGGATCACAAAACAATTCGTGGGATGACATATGGTACATAAGCAAACAATACAAACACCACATGTGCCCAAGAAGAACACTATTCAATCGAATCCACTACAGCTTTAAGATGATTGGAAAAGAAGAAGTGGAAAGAAAATTTATCTTTTCATATGGTTTGGGAGAAGTCGCTGTGGACATAGAAGGAGAAAAGGCAATCATAAGAAACGTGCAATACACCCCAGAAGTGTCCCTAAACATTCTAAGTTATGATCTCCTTGAACAACAAGGTTTCATGATAAAAATTGATGGGGGCAATGTGCACGTTAAAGTATATGTATGAGGAAGACAAGGGTGAAATGGAAAAGGAAGCATGGCATGGAAATCTTGATCAAGAGAATGAACAGAAGGTTGTGTCTGAACACAACAAATTTTTAGACAGTTACTTTGGATCATTGAATCCAAGTGAAGAAGGCTTGATCAAAGGTTTAGAAGATCTACAATTCGACAAAAAGGAAACCCAAGACTATGTGGACAATGATTATCTCAGTTACAAGGGTACACTATATTCCATGAAAGTTAATTCATTTCCTAGATTTATATCCTTTATGAATCTGCTTAAGAATGACAATATGGTGTACATGAATTGGGACGTATTTAGTGTCAAATTTTTAGACATGGTTAAGTGGTTCTATTTAGTCCATTTGAATTATGATCATAAGGAAGAAATACCACCCACTGTGGGATTATTCAAGTTAGATCTTCTTGGTTTGTTTAAAATGGTGGAATTGCTTGGTGGATATGTTACTGTGACTTTGGGTGGGAAATGGAAAACGATTGCACAAACACTTGGAATGACATGTGAGGAAGAAGAAATATTGAAGGATTGCTACCAGAGATATTTGGACAAGATTGTGGTGTATCATGAGACATCTCAGATACAATGGACATCGGACAAAGGAGAGTGTAGTTGGACTGCACAGAATAGAAACCATGGTGGTTTGGATGAACATGCACAACAGGAAGGAAGGCTCAATGTCAATCAAGAAAGAACAAGCAGTGGAGATGATGATGGCTTTGAAGTCATTGTCTAGAAGATTGGTCTCACATAAAGTTGCAGAATGATCTTAACGAATTAGGAGGGAATATGTAACCTTATAATTCTGTTATAGATCATGTAAATATTCATTTAAGACTTATGTATCTATGTTAAGACATGTTATATAGTTTATATGTATTATTATGTAAATGGGTCGACTTGAGTTTGGGTCATTAAATGCTATCCCAAACACCCGTTTAGAAAAACAGTTATTTTAGTTAGGATAACAGTTATGTCTCAAAACGTTGCATCGTTTAAGAATAACTGTCATATCCAAAGTATGTGTCGTTTGAGGGAACCATCATGTCCCTTGAACATGTATATATGTGTTGTCTCACAGAAGACAAACACAACCCTTTGTACTCATACAATTTCGTTAATAAAGCAAGTATATTTATTGTTTATCTAGTCCATTTTACTTTACAGTTTTCATTATCAAATTCGTTACACTTTCATTCACAAAATCACATGTCTCAATTCGACTTGAACAATTCCAAAACCAAAGTTGGTGCAAAGCCTGTCCTACACTGTTGATGACTCATGTGACTCGAACAAGCAGGAGGATTATCATCTGTCCTGACCACAGTCAAGTTTTTCCCCATCAGCCTGATGACGGATGTAGGGCTAATAGCAGACTCGCAATCTTTTTGAACCAGTAACTTGATTGATGCATCAGCAAGCGGTTTGATCAAGTTCATACCGCATGACTCAAGAGCTTGTTCCCTTGATTCTTGGTGATACAAACCTACTTTTTTAGAGCAACAACAAGGCTGGCCAATCTTATCAGATGGGTTTAAGCCTTTTTCGGTGAAAACTGCGCCAACTGGTCTTAAATCACTTGTAAATTGTGCAGGTAATATGTCAGAGCTTCTTGCAAAGCTGGGGTTTGAGACATTTGACATAGGAGAATCAGAAATGACGTCTGCGTTCATGAGATCATCATGACGGTGGTCTTGATCACTTGATTGAACCTTACTTGTGTTGGTCAATGACGAATTGCCTTGGAGTTCTTCTTCATAAACCGTATCTGCACCAGGGCTAGGTGGCAGGAAGGATCCTGGTGGCCCGGGAATCGGTATTAGATCCATATCCTCAAAGTAATTTTTCTGCTCATCAATATTTGTCATGCAATCTTCAGTGTTGTGCCCAATCATGATGTTCTTAATGATGTCATCCCCCGAGTCAAATGTGTCATAATATTCATCATTAAATGAGTTGCTCAAACTCATAAAACGTCCTTCAATACCAACGTGATCAGACAAAAGCTGAACTTGATCCGTTTTACCAGATTCTGAAGTTATCTCAATTCCTCTGGAAGAAGAATCCTCATTTGAACTCTTGGATGTCATAGATTGTTTCTTCTTGCCTTCTTTCATTCTTGATTTTTCTTTTAAAGAATCATTAGATGGCTCTATGACAGAATCTTCAGTCGATAAGCGATGATCACGAGATTTCTTAAGAGCTGAAAACTTCCTTTTTAGATTTAACTTGGATCCTGCATTTTGCTCTCGTCTTTCTAACAATAGTTCCTTGTTCAAAGACGAAAAATTGCGCTCTTTTAACGTGTTACTTGAAGAATCCTCACAGCTATCATCCAAATGGATGTCTTCATTTGGTTTTGTCAACACCGGGAACCTCTTCTTTGCAAGACCAGTTCGCTTGGAACAAGCCCATGGTGGCCTTGTGATGGTGACATCTTTTTTCTTACAAATTTCTTTAATGGCAACATTCTCTTCTTCACCCCTTATGTCCTGTGTATCAAGGATCTAAGCATCATATGTCTATAAATAGTTGCATTATGTATTGTCAGAACTAAATAAAATACAAAATGATCACAATAATGAGAATTCTAACCTTTTTGCTGAACTTTCTTTTGTTAGGAGTAAGTGTCGAAGATTTCTGCCCATTTTTCTTCTTTTCCATGATAAATTTACTACATTTTCTTCGTTTCTTTAATTTACGGCCTTCACTATCATCTAACGTATTGAGATTTGGCATTGACAAGATTCGAACTTTTTTACCATTTGTATCAATATAGACATCACCTTCATTACCAGCAACCTCATGAATGAAAGCAGACTTCTCTTTTATGTGTTCAGCTTGAAACTCGAGTTCTTGATCAGGAAAATTGGAATTAGTAGCCCAGCTTGTACCATTTCTTTTATCAAGCTCTTCGACAGTACAATGAGGAGCTGTTTTATATATATCCACCATTAACCTCGTCTTCCTAGATTTGATCCTATGTTTAACTGCTTTTATCATAGGATTTGCGACCCCTTTCATAATTGACTCCTTGGATAGACACCAGCCAATGTGAGCGTTTATGGTGGTGTTTAGAGACGCTGATAAAGTCTTGCAAAGTGGACAAACTTTAGAAGCAAATATATGCTCGAACTCAGTTTCTTAACCAACTTCCACTTCTTAATTAACTGTCGGTTAAGTATTTGACTTCATGCTATTAGCCAAGTCTTCTTCAAGATATTCAGAAAGTAAACGATTATCTACACAGCATATGGTAACAGATTAATTACTCCTTAATAAATCAAAAGACTTGAAACATGGCAAGAAATTCTTCACATCATAACTTAGGGAAACACGAGAACTTTCACAAGAAAATGGCAATTTACATGCAATATAATTGTCTCGATCTTATTTAACTGAAAACAAAATCTCTACAACGCAGTATAAACTACACTAAATATCTTTCATGGTTTTGAACTTAATCATCATAATTGACAAGAGTTTCACAAAAACTAAAAGAACCTATATATCATATGCCCACCACAATTAAGAAGCAAGATCCATAAATTTAAGCAAAGTACTATAGCACAAAAACTAAAAGAACCTATATATCATATGCTCGTAGTTTGGAATGTTATGGAGCTATTGATGACTCAGGTGACTCGAACAAGCAGGATCATCATCTGTCCTGACCACCGTCAAGTTTTTCCCAATCAGCCTGATGACAGATGTAGGGCTGATAATCTTTGTATGCCGGTAACTTGACTGATGCATCAGCAAGCGGCGGTTTGATCATTGTCATACCGTATATGACTCAAGAGCTTGTCCCTTGATGCTTGGAGAAACAAACCTACTTTTTTAGAGCAACAACAAGTCAAAAAGGCTGGCCAATCTTATCAGATGGGTTTGAGCCTTTTTTGGTGAAGATTGCGCCAACTGGTTATAAATCACTTGTAAATTGTGCAGGTAATATGTCAGAGCTGCTTGCAAAGCTGGGGTTTGAGACATTTGACATAGGAGAATCAGAAGTGACGTCTGTGTTCATGAGATCATCATGACGGTGGTATTGATCACTTGATTGAACCTTACTTGTGTTGGTCAATGACGAATTGCCTTGGAGTTCTTCTTAATAAACCGTATCTGCACCAAGGCTAGGAGGCAGGAAGGATCCTGGTGGCCCGGGAATCGGTATTAGGTCCATATCCTCAAAGTAATTTTTCTGCTCATCAATGTTTATCATACAATCTTCAGTGTTGTGCCCACTCATGATGTTCTTAATGATGCCATCTGGTGAGTCAAACGTGTTATAATATTCATCATTAAATGACTTGCTCAAACCCATAAAATGTCCCTCAATACCAACGTGAACAGACAAAAACTGAACTTGATCAGTTTTACCAGATTCTGAAGGTATCGACCTCGATCAACGTGAACAGACAAAAAATGAACTTAGAGACCTCACACATTTTAGAGTGATAGTCACAAGCCCTTTTACCACTAGGCCACCCTTAAGTGGTTATAGCAGTGAAGCCTTCGTTTTAGCTAATTGTATGTTTTTGATTCCCATTCACTCAGAAAAGTAAAAAATGTCACAAACTGGCGCCATAGTATCCTCCGCTGTGATTTCCGGTTTCAGTGCCTTTTGTGAATCGAAATGGTAAAGTATTGCAGTATATTCTTCTGTTATGGATTCTACTTAAAGGCAATGTTTTTAACCCTATAATCCCACCACCAAACCATCTTTACTATATAAAGCTTGTACCCCTTAATTTAATGTGGAAGTGTATTGTGCAAAAAAGGGTAGTACGGTACAAGGTAGTTTAAGCAAAATCTTAATTATATGAATTCCACAAATTTACATTTACATATCAATTACATCGCTATATCAATTACATACTTGAATGCAATTACTTGGAATACAAACGAGCTCTCAATTGAATGTCCACAATCATGGAGGATTGTGAGTTACGGAACACAAAAGGGTTGCACATTTACAACCCCAAAGAATACAAAGCATGAACTCATAAATCTCTCTTATATAAATGAGTCACGAACTCCTTTCCCACCCATCGTGGAGTCCCGCTCATTCCAGCTATTTGTAGTGCCTTGCAAAATCCTTGGTTTTGCTTCTTAGCAGTGGTGTTGAACGCAATTCTTTATAAGCTAATCCACATCAACTATGTACCTCCTCCTTGAATCTCAAATTATTTTATATTTTGAACAGAAGTCACCACGAAATCAATACCCACACCCACGAACCACATCAGCAACCATATTACCCTCGAGCTACTTCTCAGCAACAGCCCTTCAACACTTGATCTTAGAGAGAAAACAAGCAGCAGGAACTTTGTGTGTTTTAGTTTGTTTCGTATGAATGGGAGAGGGGAATAGAAACGTACAAGCTGAAAATAAACACATCCTTGGTACGGCTGTGTTTATGTGTGATGATTGATTTGTTTGCTATTCGATTATGAAAAACGAGATGCGATGGAGATGAGATTTTAGACCCATATTCACACCATCTCATCCTTTTATTTTTTTTTTCTTTCAAGAACCAAATAAGAAAAGAATCAGATCGAGGGTTGTGATTTCCTGGATTTGTGTTCATGGTTTGGATTAAAAATAATGATTAATGTTTATGTGTGTGAATGAGTTTGTGAAATGAAAGAGAGAAAGAGGGTGGCATTTATTTTTAGGTTTAGGTTATAATGGTATTGTTTAGGGTTGATTGCAATTTAAAGTAAACAATATATATGTGTATTTTGTTTGTTTTCTTTCGTTCCTATGAATGAGAATGTCAATTAGAACCGCATTTTTAGTCCGAGATTGTAGGGAGGAGTGTGTGTGCATAAATGGTAAGTCATAAAATGAATTTAATTGATTTGATTGAGAGTTTGAAATCGGTTATGATTGGTGTTAAGGGATGACCGAAAATCTTGGGATTTAATGATAATTTCGGTAGTTATGCTATTGTTTTGAACGTGTGATAATTAGTAATCCACATTTAATGTGTTTAATGAAAAGATTACGAAATGTATTAGAATGGTGTTTAAAGTGATTGTTGATTTATGTTGGTTAAAGTTGTATATGATCTTACTAGTTATAATACCCGTGCACGCACGGAGTTTTGACATAAATTTTAATTATAATGGTTTTTTCTTTGAGTAATTGTTAATTTAAAGTAAATGTGCTAAAAGCCGAACCCTTATACTACCCCCGTCTCAAAATAGTATCCAGTTTGAATTTTCAGAGTCAAATTGATTCAACTTTAACCTTAACTATTTTCGTTGATGTTATATATCCAAATCAAAATCAAATTCAAAAGAATAGTGTTACAATGGTTTGTTTAATGATTCAGATTCTATTAGAAGACATATAAGTTACTTTGCAATGCATAATCTTTTTTCAAGTGTGACATATAAGCATCCCCACATCATATGAAGAATAGAAGTGATTGGCACACTCTCAATTTTTATTGGGACCACATTATATAATAAACAGTTGTTCTTTTAGTATAAACTGCTTTAACTACTTGTACCGTGAGTGTCCGGATAAAAAAAACGAAAGCCAATTCCTTCCCTATGAAGAACAACACTCCATTATGCTCCAATCAAAGAGTTGTTTATAAAGATATACACAATTTACTCGTAGAGTAAATATTCGACGTGAAGTTTCTTTGCAGCTCATATAGTCACCATATAATGAGTTTATAATTGCAAATATACTCATTGTGTTACACCTAATTTGTTTTTTTAAACAAAATACATCTCACGTATTCCATTGAATCTCTGTGTCAAATCTCATAGAGTTTGCATCCAAGACCTACGGAATTATGGAAACATGTCGAAACTCACTTGACAACATTAGTGACCCCTAATAATTAGTTAACTTAAAGTACACAAAAACACTAAAAACTTATTTATCCTCACTATCTTATCGTATGTGATATAGAAACATAATGTGTGTCGATTAAAAGTTAACTTTTTGAAAGATAAACACAAAAAATCTATAGTCACCTATGAGTCATGTTACGTTGTCCAATATGTGCAGAAATTTCCGGTTGATGTTGGGTTAAGATGGTTTTTGTGTTAACTTGGATTATTTTGTTTTTGTCCTTCTGTTATAGATCAGATATGTCAACGTAAACAACACCAGATCAGTTTCTTAGTAGCTACCACTTTCAAGAACAAACATGGCATTATAAAAAATAACACATACAGAAAGCATACCAATCACCACTTTATTATGCCCGAGCGCTATAAGAATCAAAACTCAACATAATATACCATTAAATTCAACAAATTTCACAACTTTATCAACTAAACAATACAAAAGACCCACAAAAGCAAAACTTCAACAAAACACAAAGTCAAATTTAACAAACTTTATCAGCTAAACCCAACACCAAAAGATCGTTAAAAAAAAAAGAAGCTTAACTTAAACCTAATCTCAGTCATTAATACATTTTTATGCTTAAACATCGACAACTTTATACGTTTTTGTACGGTTTTATACGTTTTAATATTCGATTTTGATTTTCCAAATCGGTTTGATTTGGGGAAGGTATCGTTTGATCAGGTTATAGAAGATGGATACGATTGTTATGGCTCGTGATATTGGATATTCATGAATTAAAACATAAACATTCGTTCATCACTGCAATACATCATGAATATCCAATCTCATGAATTGAAAGAACTAATCTTTAGGTTTTGTCATGTGGGGTAGAAGAGAAGAGAGGAAAGGAAAAACTGATTCTTACGTGGGTTAAAATTTAGGATTCTGTTTATCTCTTTAAAAGTTTATATTTGACCTCTAGTCTTTTAAAATTAAACCCGCCATTCATCAAGTTTCTTTTTTTTTACAAAATTGACACTTTGATTTTTATACACAATTTGCTTGTGAAACGAAATTTAACATTGTTTGACTAAATTGAAGCCAATTTTGACTTTTTATTTACCAATCATATTGCTCGATTTTACCTATGTGGCACGAGCGCTGTCGATGTTATAAGTTAAAATATATCCGAATATAAACTTTTATTTAGCAGACATAGATGTTGAGGTTGATGTTGTTGTTTAACTTTTAACAATTGGTATCATGTTGTATGAAATGTGCGAGTTTAGTAGCACAAAATGAGCTGATGAAGTTAAAATTTACTCCGTAAAGTTTTTCAAAAATGTTCATTATATCCGTATATAAACTTTAAATAATAATTACATGAGTCGTTGATATTTATATTACCGTTAATAATAATTTTGCCGTATTTAATATTCAAATCCGTGTACGCATAGATTAAACTTTTAAATAGGATAACATGAGTCCTTATTTAACATACATAGAAAAAAATATTTTAATAGATGAAAGTTTAAAACTAATATTTGTTTTAAAAATATTTAACGTATATTAAACCTAATTCGTATATTTATAAAATTTGGTAAGTTTAATGGATGGAAGTCTCAAGCCAGTAATAATACTCATGTAATTGTAAACAAAGTTCATATTATAAAGTGTAAGGGGTTATTTGTTTATTATCTAAAGTTATCAAAAAACATGGAGATTTATAATTTTACACTTAACTCCATATAGTATATTTAAAATTCAACCACTAATGTTTTATTAATTACCTCCTCATTTTTTAAGTTTTTATTTTCATAAATTTGACACCTATGTTTTTATGTGTTTTTCTTTCTCAACTAAATTCTCCACCAAATTTATTAAAGTTTGACCAAAATCAATTCAATTTTGACTTTTTATTAGCCAATCATATTGTTCGATTTCGCCTATGTGTCAAAATCGAGCTCTCCTATTGGTCCAATTTTTTTCCTATAAGATTGTTTTGTCAAAAAAACTCCGAAATGATGTAATTCTTTTATTATATAAAAGATTCGATAATAGGAATTTATTTTTTTATTTATTTATTTTTTTAATTTCAAGCATTCTGTGATTACTTTATTTTAATGTATGATTTACACCAATGTGATGAAAATTATTCTTTCCTTATTATGAGTTCATCAATTCACGTACATCTTTGAAAAGTATATATGACATATATCATTGATGTTGACATACAAGGTTTGTAAAAAGTTAAGGGTGATTATACCATCATTTGTGTTAGCAATAATGAATGATAGTTAGACATACACCTGGTAATCTAGATCCACACGAGTCTAGATGAGTTTATATGAAAAATGGTAGCCCGTTAAACCCAACTTACTTCTTCAACAATTTTATTTAGAAGTGACACAACATGGAGAAAGTGAAAGGGATGTTAGCACAATGAAGAGACGATAAGTGGGTAGATTAATTACGATGGATCTGCGACGAAAAAAGTGTAACTTAACTTATGTGCTTACATTCTAAAACTCTTATTTGTTCTCTATAAGTTATGACAGTTATTTATTTTTTATTTTTATTTTTTTAATCATAACTTCATTGACTCTGACTTCACGATAAAATATAATAGTGCGAGAAGCCGGACATGCTTTTATATTACTCCAACAAATACTTCAAAAAAATATTTAAAATTTGCAATATAAAACCCGCGTCTATGTATTGGATAATCAAAACACAACCAACCTTCATATGCTATATCTGCACCAACATTATAAAATTCAAAAACATCTTCGATCACCAGCCCGTGCATCGCACGGGTTGTATAACGCCTCGTCTTTTTATAAAGTTGTAACAGTAATTAAAACCTAACCAACCCGACCTGACTCGACCCATTGTTTCAGATCCTGTAGGATTCGGCTTCAAAATCAAATCTCGTCCAGTCTTCTTGAAATCAAATTCACATTAATGCTCTTCAGGGTACCTATGGCATTTGAACCCCATGAATAGTTATCAGTAAACCCACCGGTTACCCCCTTTGGGAGCCCCTCTTTCTATTTGACCCCTTGCGTGGGGTGGCATTTCTGGGTGATTATAAGTTGACCTGGATTTGGATCTAGAGAATAACCCATATTCACTAGAACTTGATCTTTCACTACGACCACGGCTTCTACCACGACAAGACACATCATGGGGATTGCCGCCATTTCTAGCACTGAAACTGTTGGGAATTATGGAAAGCTGAATGCTGCTGAAAAGAATACTGCTGAAGCATTCTGCTGATAGTCATTCTGCGGATGGAAACTGCTGAAAGGCATACTGCTGAAGAATCCGTAGAAGATAATATTTAGTTTATTTTTAGAACAAGATATCCAGAATATCTTCTATTGTCTTAGAGTTATTCGTTTCTTGTAAGAAGGATTAGGGTTTAGGACTAGGGTTTCTTGTAGTATAAAAGGAACCTTAGGTCAATGAGTTATGTACGCTTTTCATATACATTATTAGTGAAATAAAACGATCCATAGAGGATCAAGTATTGTTAGTATATTGCTTGTATTTACTTCCGCACTTTTCAATACAAGTGATTGAGTTTTCTCTATTAGTATACTTGTGATTACATAGGTATTACTAACGATCATTACAAGGCTCATAAGATCTATCCAGGTCTTTGGTTTCAACAGAAACCACCACGAGCACAGCCACCACGGTTCTGATTATTTCCATCACCACGGCTGACCAAATCATTTGAAGCAAAACAACAATGACAACAATAAGCTTCTTGACCCGTTTTACGACAAAACTGACACTTACATTCCATGTTTTTTTCCCAGGGAGGACAAATCCTCATGGCATACATAGGAGCAGTTATTGTTTTATACTCTAATAACTTTTTTCTTTTCTCTCTTAGCTTCATAAGCTGAACTTTAGCCAGCTCCTTTCTTGCCTTTTGCTTTTGTCTCTCTAGTTCTGTTAAATCTCTTGGAACATGCAAGTAACTGACAATAAATGTTTACAATATATTATAAGCCAAGATAACATAAATTATCAGTATATTAAGAGCCCAAGCAAACAAACTATATATTACCTCAACACGCTAGAAATGTCGTGAGATGGAGATGGAACATGCATAATGCGACTGTTACCATTATTATTCGCAGCAGCAACCAAGCGCTCAAGTCTCCTCATCCTCTCTTTGTCCTCTTCTTCACCAAAGTTGAAGACATCAAGAGCTATTTTATTATCTTTTAAGTGCCTTCCAACATGGTTTAATAAATTTTCTTCATTTATAGGACTGAAAAAAAATAATAATTAAAGAAGCAGGCATAACACATTAGAATAATTTTTCTACAAAAAAGAAGTAAAAAAGTAAACTGCGATATGCCTATAAACATACCCTCCAACAAACAAAACAATCCTTAGTGGGTTACTGGAGGGGGTTAGATGAGAATGCGGATACGCGTGCTTAGGAGCAAACTGTAATGTGTAGTTCAAGTTTATATGACTGGCAATATTAAAATCTGGACCTGCCAGTAGAATAAAGTTGATGATTATGATCATACAATGATTCTACAAATAAATAAAGTAGAGATCGAGGAGAATCTAACCATAGATGCCCAAAAGAATTTCATCATGATGATCGCTGTGATAACCATTATAATAATGAGTAGTAAATTTACTGCTGAGTGTCTCAAAGTCTTCTGCAGCAATTGTGGATATGCCAATTATGTGCTGCATGCGCGCATATAAATAGAAAAATTATATCACAAGAAATCAGTTAATATCTTGAAAACAAATACAAAAACAAAAACATACTTGTGGTTTAGCCCTGTGAAATTGATATATAGCTTCATCTTGAAAAAGAAACCTATTAGGATCCTCGAGTATCCATTCAGAATTGTCGGCACATATCATTATAACCTGCATGTATATGTTAATTAATTGTTCCGTGTTAATTGCAAAAAAAAAAAATAAATAAATAAATAAAAAAAATAAATAAAAATAGTTAAGTCTTTTTAAACAAAGAAGATGATGAACAAAAAAATACATAGATGATGAACAAAGTACTATATACCTCGCTGTCCATGGTTTGGCTGTTTATGGAATATTGGAATTGATCGCCGCTAGAAAGGCAACGGGGAGAACCAATCTTGTTTCTTTTTGATCTTAGATTCATAAGTTGAAGCTCAGCCTTTTCCTTTCTTGTTTTTTGTCCTTTCAAATTCCATGGTTGGTGGGAATAAGGGAAGATGGGAAAACTGACAATAAATGTTTACAATACAATATAAGAAAAGACAACAAAAATTTTAAATAAATATATATTATGAGTCCAAGCAAAACAAACTATATAATACCCCAGAAAGCTAGAAAGGGCGTCGGATTGAACATGCGTAATGCTGCCACAACCCCTCCCAGTCCATGAGTTCCGTCCCTGATTATCATTCATAGCAGCAACCAATGCCTCAAGTTTATCTGTCCTCACTGTATCCTCTTGTCCACCAAAGTTGATGACATTAAGAAGCACATTTTTGTATTTCAAGTCCATTCCAATCTTTTCCAGATCTTCCTTATTGTCTTTTACAGGACTTGAAAAACCAAGAAACAAACACATATAAGATGAGCAAAAAAAAGGACGAAAGAAAAAACAGAAATATGTAGGTGCATAAACATACCCTCCAGCAAACAAAACAATTCTTAGATTGCCACATTCCTCCAAGTGAGTTAGATGAAAACGCGAAGCCATCTCAGCAACCTGGAATGCGTACTTCAAGTTTATATAAGGGCGGCCGATATTAAAATCTGTACCTGAATATATATATATAATTTTTTAGGTAGTCTGCACCTGAATAAATAAGCTCAGAAAAAAGATTCAACATGACAATAATTTAATTAGAGAAGAAAGCTAACCATATATACAAGACTGGATATAATGAACTCCATGACTAGAAGGAATGGTCAAAACACTGTCTGGCCCAATGTCTTCCCCCGCAATTGTGGATATGCCTACAAAAGAATCCTGTAATTAACAAACAAAAAAAAGAATGTTATTGTTATAAATTAAACAAGTACGTGTATATAAGAATAATAATAGTAGTAGTAGTAATAATATCTTGAAATCACACACACGTACGTCGGCTTCAGATATGAGAAGTTGGTACAAAACTTCAGCTTGAAAAATAAACCTATTAGGGTCCTCGAGTATCCATTCAGAATTGTCGACACATATCATTATAAGCTGCATGCAAATTATTGTTCTTAGAACAAAGATCGAAAAGATGATGATATATTATTATAGATCGGTTGAAAAAAGAAAAGATTTGTGAACAACGTACCTCCTTCATCTTCGTGGTTTAAGGGGACGATTGGAATTGATCGACTTTAGTTTAAGGGGACGATTGATTTGGTTGGATAAATGGGTCTTATTACCTACTTACTATTATTTGCCTTGAGGCACAATATAATAGTGTTTCTTTTGGGCTTTATCTTTGGGCTGCTTCTTCTAGCCCAGATTTCTTTAACTTTCTTTATATTATATTTATCGGTTATCTTATTTTTATTCCACCGCTTCAATTGTGTTTCTCAAGAATTTCTGATCGTTTTTCTTGTATATATCAATCGTTTTCTGCTCTTCAGGTGGGTTTCTTCTTTGCCTATCGTCGTTGTTTTCTGTTTTGTTTTGCTTGTCATCGATGTTTCTTGCCTATATTTGTCACTTTTCTTACCTGTATGCGTGTTTTGTGTTTTCCCCTGTTCGTATATCTATGTTTCTGTTTATCTGCCTACACGTTTTTAGGATCGCGTAGTTTACTTGCTGGACTTTCGTTTGTTTGTGTGTTTTGTTACATTCGAAGTTGTGTTAAATGAGAAACAAAAGAAAGGCTGTATCAAATAGTATGGCAACAGATATGCCACTCGATGGATTGGAGCCTTTGGTTTCTGATATCTCTTCCAGCTATGACGCTGCTATGTTTGTGTCTCATGGCCTTTCGGAGGGGTCCAGTCACCATTATAGTGGTTCCCATGTTATGCATGCTGGTGCTTCTTCAGCTGGTATTGCTGATCGTGCTTTAGACTGTGTTGTCTCCAGCGTCGCTTCACCTACTCAATTTAGAGGTTCCACACCTGCGCTACACACTCCTGGTGTCACCAATTTACCTGCATAGGCAATAACGGTTGATGGATTAGTATCGACGTTTACACCCGTTATATATGTAAGCAACATACATAGGTCGGTGGCGCCAAACATATAAAAAATTGTTTGTTATTTGGTTCTGCCTTCACCCCAGGCCCAATAAGGAATGCATGAATATACTAGGGTGTTTACGGATTGGGTAATATCGACAGTAACCGAAAACCAAAATCGAACCAAACCGAATTGGTCAAAATCAAACCGAACTGAACTAAATATTTGGTTATCGGTTTGGATATGGGTTTCGCAATGAAAACCGAAAACCGAATATATATAAATATATACTTTTTTATGTATTTATATAAAAAAAATCACTAAAACTCTTTCTTAGTATAAATATAACATTATTTAAGCTTGAAAAAAAAATTATGCTAAACATGTATATAATTAAATGAAAAAATAATTAGAATTGTGTAATTCGGGTTATTTGGTTCGGTTTTCGGTTATTCGGTTCGTTTTGTGGTTCAGTTGAATAAAATTTGAATTCGGGCCGGTTCGATTTTCGGTTTGACCCAGAAAACAAATTAACCAAACTAACCGAACCGAATAAACCGATAATCAAACCGATGAACAACCCTAGTATATATATATATATATATATACTATAATACTAATTCTAATTACCAATTAATGAATAACTAGTCATTCAGACCCGTGCGTTGCACACGGGCTCTATCTAATTGGTCATGGTGTAATGTGTGGTATTTATTTTTGGCATTAGGTTTGTAAGTTGTGATGGTATCACAACTTTTGTAAGCATCGCATGTTTTTAAGATGAATGAGTTTAATTATTTGTTTGGTGACTTTTATATTTAGACCGAGTCATTCAGACCCGTGCGATACACACGAGCTTAATCTAAATGTTCATAGTGTATTGTTCAACACTAATTTTCATCATCTATAAGTGTTCATAGCGTAATCTTTAGCACTTATTTTCGTCATTATATATCTAAGTTGTGATGATATCACACATTTTCTAAGCATGACACACATTTAAAATAGTTTATTGACAATAAAAGAGTATATGTGAAAAGACTTTTTTCAAGATGCTACATTTAAAAGAGTCTCTTCATATGTAATTTTTTAATATGTATAAGTTACATACTAAATGTCAATGGGAGGTTAAATGCATACGATTCTTTCAAAATAAATGTAACCCTTATATAAAATCGTAACAAAGTGGATGTTCTCTATATTTTGAGATCTAGCTTGGGACAATTAATTATCCTTTTGGTTTATCATATCAAATACGGTAGCTCCACATTACTACGCTTAATTACTCGAACTTTATTTTATGCACAAAAACCATTGAAGTTTCAATATTTTTTATTGTTGTGAAAATCGGTCCAATATTGTTAGTATATTTAATTTGTACCATATTGCATATATAAATATATTTAAAGACATCAATCTCAACATATAATTTTTCTACTCTTAATAACTAATATAACAATTTCATTTTGCCAAATTTGTTTGTCATTCCACAAATGAAACTAAAATCATATTAAGATAATCAATTAATCTCCATAGTGATATTACTTATTGAGTAAGACTTAAATTTAATTTACAACAGTTATATAAATGGTATATCTATATTGTTTAAACTACATAAATCGTCAAAATGATAATACTTATTATGTAAGATTTAAACTACGGTAAAATTATATAAATGATAAAATTCTCAAAATAACATAATCGTGTAATTGCCGATACTATTTGTGGATATGATTAACCGAATCATTAATACGTATTTGTTTTATCTATAGTCTATTGTTTTGCACCATTTATGGATAAAGATGATAGTGTGAAGATATTTTTATTATATACTATCATTTTCAATATGTAACATCGACATAACTTACACATTCATATCAAGTATCAAAGTCACGCAATATTTCAAGACGTTTAATTAAAAAAGTGACATTAACACATCGTAAGGTAAAAAAACTACATTAAGAGAAAAAATATTAAAATCGACCAACAAAATGTGTAGTAATGATTATTGACTAAAAATTGAATGCTCGTCACATTATTTTCAATGAACTTACTTGCTAACAAATCAATAGTATTAGCCCATTTATCGGTATTACATGAAGTAAAATATTGCATGTTTAATTTGTAACGTATATTAATATGAATGCTAAGTATTCATCCCACCGATGGTCGTGGCGTCGATCTTGTTTTTGTTGTTGTTGTCTTTGTCGTTGTTGTTCATTGGCCTTTTTCATGTTTTGTTCTTGATACAATTTTTGTGACTTCTCGATCTCTTTCTTTAATAATTCTTGACGTGCTACAAAAAACAATTAGATATAGTTTATCGTTAGTAACTTAAATACAATTAATCAATATATTGCATTTTCGATCAAAGTAAAAATGTTCGTGCATGTACCACTTAATTGATAAGACAATGATGAGTAGGATCTCTTAAACCATTAGAGAAGATGATGTTACTACCAAACCTCCTAAGCATAATCTTTATGTCCTACATTGTTACACACACAAAACACACGTGAAATTTACATAAAACAATATGCTAATTAAGTAAAACGATATGATGCTTACTTTACCACCATAATAAGTTGTAGCCCAATGTGCACGCGGTGTGGAGGAAGTTGTGGTTTGTTGTGTGTGATTTTTGGCACATTATATAGTCGATAAAATATTTGTAACTCATGAACGGGAAGGTAAAAAGACTAACACTAATTGGTGTGTTTAATTTGTGCATTCATGTCACCAAACACTTCATCTCCTATGTACTTATCCTTATGCATGACTATTAAATCAATGTACTAACACATGTAGCATTCACATTTAACTTTCAATTTGTGAGCCATTTATTATGACCACTTACATTTATAAGGCTACTTAAGCTTTTATTATATAAGATCTTTGAGTTGCTTGAAATCAATTTACAATTACTAATTGAGATGTTTGGAGTTGCATGGATTCAATGTTGAAGACTCATATGATAGAAATCAATCTTGGAACATTTATTATCACCACTTAAATTTATAACACTACCTAAGCTTTTATTATATAAGATTATGGGCCTAAGAAACAAGCAAGTCAAAAGATATATGTTTGGCTGAAAGGTAATAAATTACTTAAAAAACATTCGTTTTGGTTTGTTTTTTCATAAATTATCAATTGTATTTTTGGGTTTGCTTATTTGAAAGTTAGCGCATCAGCTATCTCTTCTTGAAAAAAAATCACTTTAATAAGCTATTACACATAATCTATTTGGGTACTCAAAAACAACTTATTGTGTTCAAATAATACAATAAGCTAACAAGTTGCTTTGATCTGGATACTCAAAAGAGCTTATTGTGTTCAGCCTATCGTGATCATATACTATGGAATTAGTTTTGAAATTTTAGTACAGATTGCAAAGTTTACTTTAATCTATAAAGGTTTAGTTTTGATTTGCTTTGAAATGTTAAGTGATACATGAATTTGATACAGTAATAATTAAGTATTTGGGTTAGCTTATTTGAATAGCTTCTACGCATAGGTTTATCAGTTGATGTGTTAAAATACGCTCTTTTAGATAACCTCATCCAGGCTTCTATAAAAAGCTTTTTAACCATACACTATTTGGATACTTAAAACATCTTATTCGTCACAAATAGATGATAGAGTAAGGTAACAAGTTCCTACACTAAACATGCCCCCCAAAGACCTCCTTAGTTGAATGGATGGGCTACATTTTTGTTAGAAATGTTATATCGATATTATATGGGATGATTTATTTTTGTTATTTTTGGTTGATTGTTAGGACGGTGGCGCTGTTTGTTTGAGGCAACATGTTAATCCGCTTAGTACTAAGTGATCGGTATATGTTTCCTATCCCTAATTTAGTGTTTATATTTCTAAAATTAGGGAAAATTGTCAAAAAATACATCGAACTTGCCACTTTTTACTATTATATACTATGAACTTTTTTTTTTCTATTGTATGCATAAACTTTTTTAATCATCCTATTTTGAAATCACCGTATTGTATGCATCGTTAGTCCTAATTGAGTTAAAATATTTGCATCGTTAGTCCTCATTAACTATAGAGTTAAAATATTTGCATCGTTAGTCCTCATTGAGTTAAAATATTTGCATCGTTAGTCCTCATTGACTATATAGTTAAAATATTTGAATCGTTAGTCCTCATTGAGTTAAAATATTTGCATCGTTAGTCCTCATTGACCATTCTTACGTTTTTATTAGTTTCGTCCATTTTTATACGTTTTCATCTCTCATGTTTTTATCAAATCTTTCGCTACACTTTTTTTATCAAATATTTTGTCACATTTTTTATTCATTTTCGTTTAGGGTTTAGAGTTTAGTGTTTAGGGCCTAAACCCGAAACCCCTAAACCCTAAACCCTAAACCCTATAAAGTAAAAATATTTGCATCGTTAATCCTCATTGAGTTAAAATATTTGCATCGTTAGTCCTTATTGACCATTCTTGTGTTTTTATCATTTTTCGTCCGTTTTTTCTCATGTTTTCATAGGTTTTTATCAATTATCGTCCGTTTTTATCCCTAACCCTAAATCCTTCTGTTCCGAATTATTAAAAGTGTAAAACACGAAAGTTATCCGGAATGTTGTTTTACATAAAAACTCACGAGACTTTAACCTAAACCCAAAACTCTTCTAATCCGAATTATTAGGGTTTAGAGTTTAAACCCTAAACCCTAAACACTGAACACTAAACCCTAAATCTTAAACCCTAAACGAAAATGAATAAAAAAGTGTGGCAAAATATTTGATAAAAAAGTGTGGCAAAAGATTTGATAAAAACTTGAGAGATGAAAACGNGATACTTAAAACATCTTATTCGTCACAAATAGATGATAGAGTAAGGTAACAAGTTCCTACACTAAACATGCCCCCCAAAGACCTCCTTAGTTGAATGGATGGGCTACATTTTTGTTAGAAATGTTATATCGATATTATATGGGATGATTTATTTTTGTTATTTTTGGTTGATTGTTAGGACGGTGGCGCTGTTTGTTTGAGGCAACATGTTAATCCGCTTAGTACTAAGTGATCGGTATATGTTTCCTATCCCTAATTTAGTGTTTATATTTCTAAAATTAGGGAAAATTGTCAAAAAATACATCGAACTTGCCACTTTTTACTATTATATACTATGAACTTTTTTTTTCTATTGTATGCATAAACTTTTTTAATCATCCTATTTTTAAATCACCGTATTGTATGCATCGTTAGTCCTAATTGAGTTAAAATATTTGCATCGTTAGTCCTCATTAACTATAGAGTTAAAATATTTGCATCGTTAGTCCTCATTGAGTTAAAATATTTGCATCGTTAGTCCTCATTGACTATATAGTTAAAATATTCGAATCGTTAGTCCTCATTGAGTTAAAATATTTGCATCGTTTGTCCTCATTGACCATTCTTACGTTTTTATTAGTTTCGTCCATTTTTATACGTTTTCATCTCTCATGTTTTTATCAAATCTTTCGCTACACTTTTTTTATCAAATATTTTGTCACATTTTTTATTCATTTTCGTTTAGGGTTTAGAGTTTAGTGTTTAGGGCCTAAACCCGAAACCCCTAAACCCTAAACCCTAAACCCTATAAAGTAAAAATATTTGCATCGTTAATCCTCATTGAGTTAAAATATTTGCATCGTTAGTCCTCATTGACCATTCTTGTGTTTTTATCATTTTTCGTCCGTTTTTCTTACGTTTTCGTCCGTTTTTTCTCATGTTTTCATAGGTTTTTATCAATTATCGTCCGTTTTTATCCCTAACCCTAAATCCTTCTGTTCCGAATTATTGAAAGTGTAAAACACGAAAGTTATCCGGAATGTTGTTTTACATAAAAACTCACGAGACTTTAACCTAAACCCAAAACTCTTCTAATCCGAATTATTAGGGTTTAGAGTTTAAACCCTAAACCCTAAACACTGAACACTAAACCCTAAATCTTAAACCCTAAACGAAAATGAATAAAAAAGTGTGGCAAAATATTTGATAAAAAAGTGTGGCAAAAGATTTGATAAAAACTTGAGAGATGAAAACGTATAAAAATGGATGAAACTGATAAAAACTTAAGAATGGTTAATGAGGACTAACGATGCAAATATTTTAACTAAATGAGGACTAACGATGCAAATATTTTAACTCTATAGTTAATGACGACTAACGATGCAAATATTTTAACTTTATAGTCACTGAGGACTAATGATGCAAATATTTTAACTTAGTTAGGACTAACGATGCAAATATTTTAACTTTATAGTCAATGAGGACTAATGATGCAAATATTTTAACTCAGTTAGGACTAACGATGCAAATATTTTAACTCTATAATTAATGAGGACTAACGATGCAAATATTTTAACTTAGTTAGGACTAACGATGCATACAATAGGATGATTAAGAAAGTTTATGCATACAATAGGATGCTTAAGAAAGTTTATGCATACAATAGAGAAAAAAAAAGTTCATAGCATACAATAATAAAATGTGGCAAGTTCGATGTATTTTTAGACAATTTTCTCTTATAAAATTTGATGATAATATCATATTCTCATGTTTGGGTGGAAATGATGGATTTAATAGCAGCTCATTTTTTTCTGGCTTTTCATATTTTGATAGGTTCATGTTGAACCGCTAAATTGGAGTGATGTACATGAAGACCCAAAGTTGCCTTTAACGGTGGACATAGGAAGTGGTAACGATCATCTTACTTTTGTTCTGTAACTTGATCAATCCCATGATTGATATGGCTTGCATTGCAAAACAAATTTTGTTCTGTAACTTGATCAATCCCATTATTTTGGTGGTGTTTTTTTTTCAATTAATGGATCGAATTTAGAAAGACGTTCTGTGTGTTTATTGCCAAAGTTTGATGTAATGCACATGGAATATGACTAGAGTGGAGCAGGAGCAGCTTGATGTAGTTGGTATATGATACGTGCATGACAAGACCATGTCCAAAGAATATCAACCAGTGTCTCCATCTATTATGCATACATTCACGTTTGGTTTTGAAGTAGTTATTTGCATGAATGAGTCAGTTTCAATTCCTAGATTAGTGGATTGGTGGGTCATGTACAAGTAGTACGGTTATTTTATGGTTGCATCATTTGGTCCTATTTATATGTAAGCTTTGCATTAGTAACAGGAATGAATGAAGAAAAGTAAAGTCTAGTTTCTCTCTTGTTTTCTTGGAGTCTTGCCCACTCCAAGGGCCTTATCAATCCATCTCTTTAATTTATTTCTTGGAGATTGACTGCCTCAAGTAGTCCCTATCATAACCGTATATCTCAAAACCCTTTATTAACTTCCCGTTTGTCGAATTTTTTTAGCTAGTAATTAGTTATAATGCCCGCGCACGCACGGGTTTTTTATTAAAAAAATTTTGAATGATATATTTTTATTTTTTAAAAAACAAATAATTTAATCTTTGTTTGTTTGATTTATGATTTTTAATTATATTTGTTTATTATTAAAGATAATTAGTTAAAAAATTTAATCCTCTTGTTAGTTGCATCTCATCTAGATTTTTTTAAATATATTCTAATTGTGTAGTATTGCATCTCATCTATATTTTTTTTATTTATCTTATATTTGTGTAGTTTATCAACAAAACAAATTTTTTAAATTTTAAATTACAAAATAAAATATTTCCTAATAAGGAAATATTCTTTTTTCCGAAATACGAGAGTACCCACTAGGGGTTTTGTTTTATTATATAAAAGATTTATATTATCGGTCTTTGCAAAGCATAGTAACCAATATCTTTTTAGATATTGTGTATGTAATGTAGGTAACAACAAAATGAACCCAAAGAAGCACAAGGAAAGTTAAAGCAGACTTTTATTGACTTCTACGCAAACCTTCGGTATGTAAAGAACTACAAGCGACCATATAACCTCTTTTAGTTTAACTTTATCGATTTGTCCGGCCCAATTATCAGCGACGCCCCGCCGCAACAAGGCGGGCCGTCGCCCACCTCGTTATTGTTAATTTGAATTATAGTCCTTCCGGCGGCCCATTTAAAATTTGTTAAGTACTATTGCAATTAATATATTGCAACTAACAGGTTTTGGGTGGAGAACACTAGCTATGAGTTATCTTTGTGAACCATATAAGTTATTAGAAGCATCATATATGATATGAAATTGTTGAAAGATGATGAAAGTAATATCCGATGACAAAATTTTGCTACTAAATCTATAGTTTATTAACATATCCTGAGTATTATGAGTTGTAACGTCTCCCGAGATCTATGAATCACAACTAATAATACTGAAAGTGAACAGAATTTCCCAATCATGTTCAAAATCTTAGGTGATTCACGATACAAAATCAACTTATGGTTCTGTTACAAAGAGAAAGAGCATATGGTCAGCGCCACCAACCATTGTAATAGACAAGGGAAAAGTTGTCCTTCAAAACACCAGCTTTTTCACTTATGAGTTTCTGTTTGTTTGCACGCACATGAAACTCTCGAGCAATCATATGTTTTAAAGTACCCACTGTTTCGGATAACTGCTGTACATCGATTTCCAATAAAACTACTGACTGACTAACTCTTAACGAAGTTCCCTCATCAACTTTTGTTTTGGCTATAGAAACACAAACAGGTCCCTGCACTCGCAACACGGTATGTAATTAATTACCAATAAGCACTTAACACGAAAGAAAAAAAAATATATGATAAACTGTATATGTACGTTTATTAATGTTAGAATTTAGGTATCATGACAATCATATAAATAAATAAAATCAAGTAGTCACATAGTGCGGAAGCGTAGGAACATCTATAACATATAAAAGATTAACATAAACTTAAATAGGAACGTACCGTATGCAATCTTGAATTCTTGGATGAACCCTAATTAGGGTTTATATGAATTAGGGATCTATTGATTAACCCCTTACCGTTTTGTTAATCGATCCAAGATACAATCAATAGTGTGATTGTACCACGTTCTTGTACACACGTACTATTAACGAATTAAAGTAAATGCTAGTTTAAATAATACACAAAACAATATTATTTTGTTTAGAAAACAAAAACATTTGACTGAATGAATCACCAAACAATTTGTGATACAATATTTGATCACATAAGTCAACATGAAAAGCAAACATTTAATATATACTATTCATGTGCATGTATGTATGTTTCGTTACTGTAATGCATGTCGACAAAAAGGAGAAAAGCAAAGTAACGATAGTTTTATAAAAATACATTAACGTGTACAAGAGCTACACAATTAAAAATCTTGACTTTGCTTTTATAGGATACAAAACTTAGGGAACAAGTTAAGGGTTCTCTATTTTTTATCCATGGTCCTTTATCTTTGTACGTTAGTCAATTTTCGCCAATTACTAACATTCTTTATTTGTTTTGTGTAATTAATAATTAAATATAACTCTTTATATTAAATTATTAAACTTTAATTCTCATACGTAAAGTGTGCAATCCCGCGGTCTCAAGTTCGATACTAGACATACGACTATTAATATTTATCCACAAACTCCAACAGCTCCCACTTGGATATCTATTAATAGTGTAATGACATTGGTTAGCGTCTAGCAACACGCCAATGCCCCTAGACCAACTCGAGCTAGGTTTCCTGGAAAAACCTTTAATGATTCATCATTATTATTATCCTTTTGTTTCTAATACTACGTTAATAAAGATATGGATCTCAGTCATTCTTTAATTAACAATTCTGTTTCTCGTTGTTTATGATTGAGCAAGATTACCAAAACATCTGAACGTATTCCAGATAGACTTTGGGCGTGCGCACGCAAACATCTTGTCAACCCTACGAGGGGCCCAGCAGTATTAAACTTCAAAACGAATTTGAAGGAACAAATTCTTTCTTGACTACAAGACTAACCCATGAACTTTGCAACACTTCTGAAAACAACCCTTATAACTACCAGTTACGGATAGCGGTAGATTGCTCCACAGAAATGCACTACATCCATGACACTTATCTGGTATCTCAAGTCTGAGGATAACTAAATTCATGATTTACTTACTGACAAGATCCATAAAGTAAAATCATGTAGTTGGGATAAGTCCTATATTCAATTCATTGAATATCATGTGAAATTGGTATGTCAACGCATCAATATACTTTCAAGTATATTCTAACCAATACTCAGATTTGTCTTAGTTTAATGATATTCCCATATCATTAATTGACAACGGACAATTTAGAATAACATAAGTTATTCACGGATTTAAACATGCAAATATAGGACACAATTTATTATTAATGAAAACAAACGTACTAAGTACTTTAATTCATTATAAATAATAATTGCTTAATGTCCTTTATCCAAATACTAAATAGATCAATGCATGATAATTCTAGTTAATGAATTTTGTCTCAAGTAATAACTTGTTGACAATTATGCCTCAAGTAATGACAATCATACTTGTTGACAAGGCATTATTCAACTAACTTTGATCTATCATAATTTTGAGAATACTTATTTCAAGAATTCAATTAAGCGAAATTCTTGTATGTGTATATCCAACTATCTTGATATAGTCACATAATATTTCATAAATGGTGTGATATCCTCAACCACCAATTTATGACAATCAAACTTTCAAACACTTTAAAGTTTAAAGTATTCTAATTCTTTAATGTATAATGCAACTATGCTCTTAGTTGAGCACAACTAGTTCACATGGCCATTAACAAGGATAAAATCCTACCATGACTAGTATTGAGTGTCATCTCAATTAAACTAGCATCATTGTATTAAAACTACAATATGCTCTTTAAAATCCCGTAAACTTAATATCCATTGTGTAATTTTGATGCCTTCCAATCTTTCAAGATTTACTGTCGGCTATAACAATTACGCAACAATTTGCTATATTGTATATACTTAGAATTTAGGAGCAGTTCCAGGTTGAGGATCGTTATTCTAAGACCAAACATATTCCATTAGAATATTCATTACACAAGTTATATAATAACTTTGATTGGATATCAAATATTGTCGAATCATTGAGCATGATACAACAATAAAATGATATACACGAAAATCCTTCAGTCATACTTAGATTTTATTCATGCTATATCTTTACAAATATATATATATATTTAGTCTTTCAAAATGATATATCATATTCTATTAGATTTATTTACCGCACAAGTTTATTAAACAATAAACTCTTGTTCCAAGGTTGTATGTTTTATTTTCTAAATCATCTAAGTAAATTTTCATTCCAATAAGACTTAACATTTTACTTATATGGAATTTTACTTCTTATATGTTATACAACATATATGATTTAGTAAATCAAACATAATACTCCCACTAGCTTTCAGGAATACTTAGAAATTACCTTATTCCAATTATAAATCAAAACATTGATTTAACAATTAATCATAAGAGTAATCTCCTAGATGCATGCATTATCCATTCATGGATTATTGCGCTTTGTATACTTCCAAAGATTTATTTGAATTCATAAACTCCCTTTGATTACTTATCGTCCTCGCTCAAGTAATCATTCAAGAAAGAGTTTTGATATTCATTGTCAAATTTCATATTCATATAAATATGACAATTACCATCTTTGTATTTTTAATGTGCTTAGGAAAGAGTATTCAATCATAGTTAATTGCTTAAATATGATTAATAATCTTGTCATAAGACATACATTAAAATATGTATACAATTTTGTCCATATGAGTTTTAACAAAGATTTAAACCACTAGGGTTACATTATCTTTGAATAAACTCATCATCATTCTCTAACTATTAAGAATTAAGATAAACCAAATTTGTAAAATTTGAATATCTTTATGAACAGCATCTATAACATTCATAGTATGAGTAGTTTACCCAATCCATTATTTGGTAATACTTCATCATATAATTCCCAGCATATTAATCAAATACCTGAGATATCCAAGTGGATCTATGAATGATAATTCCATCATCATGAGGTTTATCATTTACATGTTAAGCCTCATCATGATCTTTACTAGTGTGTTTTTAGAAGATTATGTATTTTGTAATAAACTCCCACTTGCCTTTAGTAATCTATAGACTATCTATAAATACTTAGCAATAAGAGCAACAATCCAATTTTCTCTTTTTGGGATATTACAAATACACATTGAGAGTTCCTGACATGCTTTGTTAATAACTTTCACATAAGTATCTTAACAAATTCTGAACTTCAATTTTAAGACTTAATGTGATTCATCACATTCCAGGATGTCTTATAAATCTTCTAGGAGTCTAATTGAGTATATTAAATTCATACTCAATTTTCTAACCTTGATAACTTTTGGAAGAAAGAAGTTATAGTTATCTTTAATCAAACAATAACAATAAAGTTTGATTCTCCTAACCGAACATACCATAAACTTGTGGTATTTTATTAGGACTCATATTGTCAGACAATCTATCAATATGAAAGATAAACTTATATCTTTTAGCTTGTCTATTTACCAACTAAATCAGCTTAATGATAAAATAGAATTTCCAAGCCACTTTGCATGCTTTATAACCTAAGTACTTATTAATCAAGTTACTTCTTGTTCATGTTTCTATAAGAAGACATAAACTGTTATAATCCCATTACACGTTATTAATCATTGATCAACTCAATGACTTCTTGTATATGTCTTAATTAAAAGACCATAACAAGTTAACGTCTTACTTTATTATAAGTCTTGTAATACTTAAAAGACTTCATGTTTATAACTATAGAATACAATATAAACATGTATAATTAAAGTAATCATGAACACCATCATTTGGTTTCAATAATATTTTCAAGTTAACTCACTACTTCATTTATTTATGTCATTCTAAGAATACATAATTATTGAAGTAGTATTATATTACTTCATGCATTTATGTCATTCCAATAATACATAAATATTTGAAGTTGTCTTGTTATCATATTGACACATGTTCTAATAGATGTCTAATTTAGAAACAGTAAATTATCCATGTAGGTCTCACGCATACATGGAAATTCACCTTGTTGTTGGAATTTAGTCTGCGTCTCACGTTTACTAAATTTCAACACCAAGTGTTTCTTAGATTAGATGTATTAATCATATTAGAACTATAATCTCTTACTTTGCAGTTAAGAGAATCCTTTAAATCATATTACTATGTGTTGTACCTTGCACACAATCAAGATTTCTCCCACTTGTGCATGGAACAACATCAAGTACCACATAAACAACACGCACGCGTTTGTTATTGTGAACAATATGATTTGTGTCATTATGTTAACATAACTAGTAGATATAGAGTCATTCAATCAATCAAGGAAACGTACATGACTATCCTTGAAAATATTAATGTCTATATTTTGGAAAGTAATTATCTTGAGATATACAAAAGATAATCTGAGATATACAATCAAGACAAAAGTCTTATAACTCCCACTGAATTAGAGAACATTACAATAATCCCTTATTCAGTAATAGGCACACAATACTCCCACTGAATTTGACAACATTGTAAATGTTTCATTAATCAGTGAAAGGAATTAGTGTACTATTTACTTTCCTACATCTTTTGAGAAAAACCCATTCCAACAATTATATAGGTTCTAAAAGAATGTATTCTACTATGTAAATGTGATTCATCACATTCCAAACTATTAACTTGAAAAAACTGGGCATGCAATTTCTTCCTGAATAGATCTATCATACCAACAATTGTATGTAGTATCTTTAAATGGTCAAAACAAAACAACTAGATAAAATTGCTAGTTTGTCTTTTACCATTTTGCGGTAATTTGTCTAGTTTCTATTTTAATAACTCATAAAGT
The DNA here is from genome assembly GCA_014162995.1 of Artemisia annua. Taxonomy (NCBI): domain Eukaryota; kingdom Viridiplantae; phylum Streptophyta; class Magnoliopsida; order Asterales; family Asteraceae; genus Artemisia; species Artemisia annua. Next base: position 7,906 of record LBNU01020094.1, on the reverse strand, counting down.
GCAAATCATCTTACTATTAAAGATTGCTATGAGTTATTTATTTAGAAAATAAACAATTCTAATTATCCTATTATACCTTTCTCATTCATGAAAAGGATTAGGATTAAGTCTCACACTTCTCTATATGGAAAGAAGACTATATTTATTCTTTTCGTAAATTTGATCCTAACCAAAAACCCATACGGGTATAGATCAATTTACTTGTGAAAAGGATAACTTATGTTTACGGTTCAATGTTGCATAAATACATTTAAAAGAATTTGCAAAATTCAATTTTAGTATTTTCGATAATACATGTTTCAAGAAAATATAATACCCATGGAAATATAATATAACCAAATAATTTTCTTGAAAACCTAGGATCCAACTTTTCATAATTTCACTACGTCAGTTGATCTGCCATATAGTGAATCTTTATAAAAGATGGTAATCTGTCGAACAATAATTGGCAAACAAGTTTTCCAATTCCTAGAAAATTATGGGATTTACATCAAATTGATTCATCAATTTGCAATGTAAGCATGTTTCATCCCATCTCATGCCGTAAGCTCTAGGTCTCACGCATCAACTTACTTAAGTCGTCTAACTTAGAAACTGCAAATTCTCCATGTGTGGTCTCACGCACACTCGGAAATTTACCTTGTCATTAATCTTGGTCCAGGTCTCACGCATACCCAAAATTAACTTCAAGTGTTCCTTATAGTTAGATGGCATGTGACTTAAATTTTAGGGTATTTAGTTTTTGATGTGTCAAAAACATGTATAAAGATGCATGCACTCATCTTTATGACATAAAATTTTGCAAAACAATTTTCATTACCAATTAACAAGATAAAGTTGAAAGCTTTTGTTTGAGGTATTGGGTTCACCAATTAGAGAAGAACCTCAATTATCATCCACCGAAGTGGAATTGAAGTAATTCACCCTTAAGATGATATTGTACACCCAATGACGATGTAAGTAAGACGTCTTTAACTAAGACATAAGTGCATGGAAACCAAAGGTAGACTCTAGGCTCTTTCCAAACCTTGTTTCCATCACTATGAATTAGCTAAATAAGACTTACTTGCATAATCATATGTACAAAACATCAATCAAACACAAAGTTTATAACTTTCATCTTAAAACATATTAAAAACTATTACAATACAAATCTCGTCGCGAGGATGCATTTAACGCATTACGGCATGTAAGGCCAACCCCTAAGTATGACACATAAGATTTCGTATTGTAAAGTTCTTAATAAATTATGTTTCACCATTATTAGTCCAATTAATTTTCTTTCAAAATTACCCTTGTTATTGCTTACAACTTTGATAAACACATAACACATAAACAAGTAATTTAAAGAAAAACAAATAATCAACTAATAATAAATAAAATAAAAGGTGAAACAACTAGCCACATGCATACTTTATTAGATAATCCCTAATCAATTCTAGGTTTACAATGTGTATGATTAACTAAAGCTTTCACTTTGCACAAGTGAGCCACATACATCGAATAATCGATTGCGTAAGCTAGAGTTAATTAATACACCACATAGCACGTAACTTGATTTTAATTATAATTGGGGTCTTCCCCAATTTTAGATCTATCTAATTATTACATGTGTAAACCGTACTAACAATTAAACCAATCAATTAAATAATCCATGACTAACATGCATGTTTCGTCATGGATTCATGCATAACAATTTATCACATAGCAATTAGGCCACAAGATACGTTCAATTAACACATAAATCTTGTTCCAAACCTAGGGTTACTAATCCAATTAATATTAAAATCCACAAACCCTAATTTGGATAAAGGAGTATATCGAACCCCCCCCCCCAAAATTTAGGGTTTCGAAAATTTTTAAAAGCCCTAGATCTCAAAACAATCTTAACATGTATCTAAAACATTAAAGATTCAATTTTTATGTGTTTTATGTAATCAATTAAATGTTATAGTAGGCTCGTGATACCACTGTTAGAATTTA
>LBNU01020091.1:0-12656 GCA_014162995.1 Artemisia annua | reverse complement strand
CAACTATATAGAAATGACATAAACAGCCCCTCAAGTATAATTCAAGTCGAAAATATGCCAAGTATCTCATATTTACATTTTCAGTCCCTCTAGTTATAATAATTACACTTTAAACCTTTTAATTATCTAATTAACATATAGATCACATAATTAACAAATTAAACACATAAGTCCGTCAAGTATCACACAATTACACTTTTAGTCCTTTAACATTAATTTAGGCCAAGAATTTGGTATTTACACCATTAGTCCATTAAGTTTCTAATTTAACATAATTAGTCCTTTTTCATTCCATTTACCATATTAACCCATTGACTTCCAATATTTACACAACTTACCCTACACATTTAATTATGTACGAATCACCCTTAATTTACCATATTTACAAAACAAACCCTCATATTTAATTAATTTACAATTCGAATATATAAATTACTATAATTATAATTTAAATCCCAAACATACAAAATATGAATCTTTGGTCCTTATAATTATTTTTCCCATTAAACTACTGTATTTACAAGAGTTACAAAAATGGTCCCATACTTTCATAAATTACAAAACAGCCCTTTAACCTTTTTAATTTCAAATCGGTTTAAAAAAAAAATCCAATTCACAAGCCTAATTTTTCCCAAACCCTAAAATAATAATTATGCAATAATTACATTTATTATGAACCAGAAAAATTATGAAAACCCTAAAATTTGGTAAAGAACCCTTTTTCCCTCATTTTCTCTTTTTGCTGATTATTCACAAATTCACAATAGATGATTATAAGCCTCAAACAATTCAACCAACAATTTTTACAGGTATAATATGTATCATAGAAGTCCAGAAAAATCAGATCTCAAATCACAAAATTCATTTAGGCCGATTTATCAATTTTGCTTGAAATTAGGGTTTTAATTAGAATTAATTTCGTATGACCAATTAAACATGCCTGGATCAAATTTAACATTTTATACAGATCATATAGAGTATAGAGAGTGATAAAAAAATACCCAAGATGGTTAGGATCGAATGGATGTGGCCTTGTGAATTATTCTTCTCGGTAGGGTTTATTCGACACAAACAATGCTCCAATGAATTCCCGATCACTCCAAAGCCTTACCCACTATTCTTCCCACCTTCTATGATCCAAAAAACGTTCAAGAAAAATGGTGTAGACCCTTGGAAAATTATGTGGCCGCCGGATTGATTTTAGAGGTGTTTTTAGGGTTTATTTTGTGTTTTGGAAATGAGATAATTGCAAAATTATATAATGAGTGACTAAGGAATGATGGGGGCCGGATTCTAAGTGATTTGGGGGAGACCAAATCAGAAATTTTCACCTTCTATAATTATCTCATGTTTATCTCTTTTAATTTCAAGTTTTGTACAACATTTTATTCATTTTTGGCCTTATAAATAATAATTGAACATGCCCCATAATTTATACAAGTTTTAAATGCGTTAAATGTCCCAAAAAAATTAATAATCATCATTTGTTAAATTTTTCCAAGTGTTCGGGATTTTATTTGTATTTTATTTAAGCTTTTATTTAGTTTTTAAATTACAAGGGCATTTTGGTCATTTTGCAAGGTTTTAAATTTTAGGTATTACAGCTTCGGCCCACTGTCACTTGACACACACGCCTAGGCCCAAGCAATCTTGTGCAAGTCCAAATAGATGTACAAGTTTAGTTTATCAAAGGGACAAGTTCAAGTATTTGTTTATTGTGTTGTCGTGTAATCAAAGAAGGGAGAGGAGGAAAAACGTCGCCTGGTTATTGCTATCAAAACCNTAGGTATTACAGCTTCGGCCCACTGTCACTTGACACACACGCCTAGGCCCAAGCAATCTTGTGCAAGTCCAAATAGATGTACAAGTTTAGTTTATCAAAGGGACAAGTTCAAGTATTTGTTTATTGTGTTGTCGTGTAATCAAAGAAGGGAGAGGAGGGAAAACGTCGCCTGGTTATTGCTATCAAAACCAAAAGGAACACAATATTTGAAGGCCAAACTTGGCCACACCGAGGCTCGAACCTGAGACCTCTCGGTGTGGGGCGTCGAGAAGGGGGACTCAAATTAAGCACAACACCCTTGTGTCATTGATGTTAACCAAGCCATTTAATTAACAAAACCAAAACAAGACACATATAGTCTAATCTTCTTTAAAGTTTGTAATGGTTTATTGAGGGTAAAATGGTAAACCAAAAGGTGACCCACTGTTGGGTTGGAATTTACGATAGCAGGGCAAAAGATAACAATAGAATCAGTTGAAACTTGTTAACACAAATTTATTTACCACTGTGGTTCGACCACAGTGGGTTTCGATTCCATAACCCATGTGACCAAAACACATATCAACCCATAACAAAAACATACTAAGTTTACTAATATACTTGATGGCAATATGAGTGAAAAGAACATGTATATGTCTAAGTGTTCCCACTGATGGGTTTCGAAAAACAACAACCTGACCACCCTTGTGGTTCCTGGGTTTCGACCGCGAGCAATAACTAACATCAATTCTCAAATACCGCAAGTGAGCCAAGGCTTCTCCCACTGTGGTACGACCACAGTGGGTTTCGACCCGCGCACCAAACAGACGCAAACCAAACAAAACCAACTCATATCCATGTCAAATTCCATAGAAAATCTTTAAGTACCACGATAAGCCAAAAATGAAAATAAGCACTTCCAATCCATGAGCCAATCTAGTTTTAGTTGTGATTTATCATTACCTTGCCACACATATACAACAATAATAAATTGTATCCCAAGAAAATATGAGTCAATCGATTCACTTAAATCAAAAAAAATATTTACAGCTTGTAAATTAAATCGATTCAACGAGTTTATCAACAAACAAAGTCAAGAAAATTTTACAAGCGTGAGGAATCAAGAACCTTAACAAGGAGGATGTATGTGGAACGATTGAAGGATGAGATCAGGAGCAAGAACCCGATCACCAAACAATCCAGTCGAATCCAAAGCAACCCAAAACAAGGTGAAGCCTTTAGCAGACCTTGAGAACCTTTTTTATTTTGGTGAGATTAGGATGAGAGCTTGTGTGGATCTCCTGGTCTTCGAGCAGGATTAAAAAGAGAAAAAGTGTAGGAGAGTGACAGAAGACTGGGAAAAAGAAAAAGTGGTATAGCTTCAGTCTTCTAGTGATGGTGACAGGGTATAACTTAGGTTGAGTTGGAGAAGAAGCCAAGAGAGAGAGAGAGAGAGAAAAAAAAAAAAAAAAAAAAAAAAAAAAAAAAAAAAAGATAAAAAGCAGGGGCGCTTGTGGTGAGGTTTATATCAGGGGAAGGGTATGATAAGCAGTAACAAAAATACTTATCAACAGAAACCTCCAAATAGTGAGCAGCAGAAACGTTTCTTTGACCAACGTGAACAACAGTTACCTTCTAACAGCACATTGAAGAAAGACCCCACTTGATGCACTTTATTTTTGACCGAGCTTCAATTTTAACAATATGTTAAAAACAAGAACAGATCCACCATCCCATGTTACACCATCAGACCCACGAATTAATTTGACAATCAAATAAAATATACCAATTACCAAACGCCGCCTTTTAATTCAGTACTAGGAATCAAATTAACAATGGAACCTTTGATAAATTCTTCACACGTGCAACCAATCAGATATTAAAAGTGAATGGTATCATGTGCAAACTTAAGTTACTTTATAATCTCTAACCGACCCACGTTAAAAATTAAATACAAGAATACCTTGACCAACAGCAGATAGCGACAACACACGAGGATCACAACAAACCAATTAAATACTCGTAACTTGACCCACGATAAAACTTGTATGATGATAAACAATCAACAACAGCAACACCGTCCAATCAGACGAATTACGATTGCTTTAAATCGTTTTTGTCTCCGTATGAAAACCAAAACAGTTTACACCAATTAGAACCTTCTTGTGTTTATAAACAATTACGAATCTGCTCCTTCTTCCCAAAACCTTGAAACCATAGAAATCAAGAGCCCCTGGTCTCTGATGCCACTTGTAGAGAATCGTTTTAGCCCAATCTAGGATATAGAAACAATGATTGAATGTACAACGGAATAATAAAGAACAATCAAAGTTTCAACAAGGTTTTTCTCTAATAAAGTAAATGATCCTCTATGGCTCTATGTCACACACACTAAAAGTGTTTTTCTCTTGGTGAGAACTGTTTTGAGAAGCATACTCAATACTAAAGCCTACTGTTCCTTTTATACACAAGGAACCCTAATACAATAATAAATAAAAGATCAATGCATATCACTACCTAAAATAGCTCATGCATATCCTAACAAACTAATAATAAATATACGGATTCACTATATCCGTAGAAACAAGTATTCCGCAGGAACGATGTCAGTAGATCTCTATCAGCAGTATCTCCATAAGCAGAATTCTTCTTCAGCAAAATTCCCAACAATCCTCCCCTAATCTTGAATTTGACTATGTTAAGTTCAAGATTCTTGATAGATCTTTAACACGTCTAAATAAGAGGATTGAATTCGAACACCAGCAACAAAGAATCAAAACATCCACATGTCTATGAGTGACCAAACTTTAAACTCTAGATCTTTGCAGCAACAAATGACATAATGTACATCAAAACATATTAGTTTCATACTATTCTCATCACATCCAGGTGTGTTAACTCCTGTGAGAGGTGAATCATTAAAAATAATGGATTTGATGTCTCTTTACCAATAGCCATCACTACTGGAGTAGCCAAATGTTTAAGTTCGAAAACTATGGTACACTGATAACCATATGATTTTTAGTAAATCATCAACTATAAACGGATTTGAGTTGTCTTTACCTGTAGCCGTTTGCTCAGGACTAGTCAATTATTTGGTTGATTTAATCACATTGGTTAACTGAATACCAAATATGGTTTTTCACAGCCTTTACCACAAGCCATATCCTTGTGGGCTAGTCAACTCTTGTGTCAGTAAGACATGGTGAGCTAAGAACCATATGTGTGGTAATTAACCACTACAAGTACCTGCATACAAGAGAAAACAAAACCTTTATTTATTTATTTATTTTTTTTTAACTATTTTTTTTAATAAAAGAAAGAAAGAAAAAGAAATATGTAAAATATACCATTAAACAGCAGCAGAATCCAAAGAAAAATGTAGTGCCAACATAAACACGAAGCCTCCCCTTAGGCTTATGAGGATCCAACAGCTGCAAAAATGGTTAGAATACAAAGAATACAACAATAAGCCTCCCCTTAGGCTTATGCCTCCCCTCAATCAGTGCACCTGACAAGGACTATTGTTCTTGGGTACCCAGAATGAACCTTTCCTTTTATTTGTCCAAGAACAACCTGGGCTTAACACCAGTATCCCATCTTGTCCCCCACCCCATATACATTGGGTCATAATAACTAGGCCAAAAACCATTCTGAAAGTAAGTACTAGTAGGTCTGTAAAATGGTCTAGCAACATGTCTTTTCCAACCGGCTGGAAAAGGTCTACCAGCAGAAACTGGCTTACCAGCAGGGACTGACTTATCAGCAGGAACTGACTTATCAACAGGATTGGGTCTGCTGGTTTTCACATGTGTTGCTTGTGGAACATATGAGGGAATATCATTAACATTGGTCTACATTGGTCTAGTTCTCTTTTGGTTAGCATACACACCCATTCTCTTCTCATGAAAATCACAATCCTTAATGAGATGAGACTTACTACCACACACAAAACAAGATTTCTTCTTCAAAGATTTATTCTTAACACAACTTTGTTTATTACACACAAACTTATCAGAAACAGAACTAGAAACAAACTTGTGTTTAACAGAATAAGGAACTGTCTTTGTTTTGTGTTCATCCTTAGCTACTTTGGACTTAGGTGAATGAGACTTGTCACTTGAATCACAGGAGGCATAGTCAGTGGACTTTAAGTCTGAGGACTTGTCACTTTTAGAGCAAGAGACAAAGTCATTAGTTTTGCAACTAAGGTCTGGCAAGTCACTTGACTTTTTGCCATAAAGATGGTGTGATCCATCAAAGTCTGTGGTAGTGGTGGTGGGCATATGTTCTCCCCTAATTGGTCTAGGGACAGCATGAAGTACACCTTCTTTAACATAATTAGCTAATCCTGCTGGTGTAGAGTTCCTTATATCATTGATTGCCTCTACACCAACATATTTATCAAACCCTAAACCTAGCCCAGATGTAGTTTTCTGACTACCATACAAAAAGTTAGCTAATTTGGTTCCTGAAATAAGCCATTCATTATGCCTAGCCACCTCCTTATCCAATTTATCTTGCAATTCTTGTTTCTCTAAATCAACTTTTGCTTTTTCTTTTTCAGAGTATTTTAACTCATTTTTAGCATTAGTTAAATCTCTTTCTAATACCCTTATCTTTTCCTCATAAGCAAGTTGATTCTTTTGAAACCAAACTTTCTGTTTTTCTAATGTTTTTAGAGCATTTTTGTAAGACTGAACCTCTACATAACATTCATTATACTTAGGTTTCAATTCATCATAAGCTTCTTTAAGTTCATTATATTTTCTATCACAACCAAAGACACAATTGTGTACCTGAGATGAGATGCCCATGAAGGCAAATTCGTCAGCATCACCTATAGTACAAGCTTCCTTTCTCATCTTCTCGGATTCAGCCTTTCCACCATACCTTGCTTTGATTGCATCCCATATCTCACTTGCATCATCCATATAACGAAAGTCTGCTACATGATCGAAAGGAATAGATTTAAGCAAAGTAGTTCTTGCCTTTGATTCCCTTTGTACAACAATGTGTTTAGCTGCAGTCGTTGGAGGTAGATAAATGAGATTTCCATCGCGATCTCTTCCAGTCCTTTTCAAGCTATTGCCATTTTGTATCACCTTCCAGATATTCATATCATTGTTCGTGATCCAGTATTCCATTTTCTTAGCCCAAACCTCGTACTCATAATCCAACAAATACGGAAACATTGCATCATCCCTTTCATTATCAAATTCTGCCATTTTTTTTAATTAACAGCAGTAACGATCAGCAGGAATGAAATAACGCAGCAGCAGAATTCGAACACAAAAAGAGGGAACCGATCAGCAGTAACAATAATACTTATCAGCAGAAACCTCCAAATAGTGAGCAGCAGAAACGTTTCTTTGACCCACGTGAACAACAGTTACCTTCTAACAGCACATTGAAGAAAGACCCCACTTGATGCACTTTATTTTTGACCGAGCTTCAATTTTAACAATATGTTAAAAACAAGAATAGATCCACCATCCCATGTTACACCATCAGACCCACGAATTAATTTGACAATCAAATAAAATATACCAATTACCAAACGCTGCCTTTTAATTCAGTACTAGGTCAAATTAACAATGGAACCTTTGATAAATTCTTCACACGTGCAACCAATCAGATATTAAAAGTGAATGGTATCATGTGCAAACTTAAGTTACTTTATAATCTCTAACCGACCCACGTTAAAAATTAAATACGAGAATACCTTGACCAACAGCAGATAGCGACAGCACACGAGGATCACAACAAACCAATTAAATACTCGTAACTTGACCCACGATAAAACTTGTACGATGATAAACAATCAACAGCAGCAACACCGTCCAATCAGACGAATTACGATTGCTTTAAATCGTTTTGTCTCCGTATGAAAACCAAAACAGTTTACACCAATTAGAACCTTCTTGTGTTTATAAACAATTACGAATCTGCTCCTTCTTCCCAAAACCTTGAAACCATAGAAATCAAGAGCCCCTGGTCTCTGATGCCACTTGTAGAGAATCGTTTTAGCCCAATCTAGGATATAGAAACAATGATTGAATGCACAGCGGAATAATAAAGAACAATCAAAGTTTCAACAAGGTTTTTCTCTAATAAAGTAAATGATCCTCTATGGATCTATGTCACACACACTAAAAGTGTTTTTCTCTTGGTGAGAACTGTTTTGAGAAGCGTACTCAATACTAAAGCCTACTGTTCCTTTTATACACAAGGAACCCTAATACAATAATAAATAAAAGATCAATGCATATCACTACCTAAAATAGCTCATGCATATCCTAACAAACTAATAATAAATATACGAATTCACTATATCCGTAGAAACAAGTATTCCACAGGAACCATGTCAGTAGATCTCTATCAGCAGTATCTCCATAAGCAGAATTCTTCTTCAGCAGAATTCCCAACATTATCTCTTGTTTTATCATAATAAAGTGTATTTTGTGTACTCTGTGTCCCGTTGAGCTCCAATGTAATGGTGGCACCCCGGTTTTTCATAGACGCGAAAAACAAAATTCTGAGAACGTTTTCATAAGAATGGTATAAAAGCAAAATCATCGACTCCGGGAATAATTTATAGAAATTCAACCGTAATTTATGCGGTGCCGGTACGCGTGCAGCGTCGTGCTCTAGTAAATGCGAGATATTTCTCGGTATAATTTGTAATAACCAGTAATGGTCAGAAAATGGAAAATTTATATTTTCTGATGAAATTTAGTGATGTAGCGAATTACTGTAAGCTACAGTGTGCGGTTTATCTTCCCAAAACAGTTATGTAAGCTCATGTATGCTTAAATAAATAGTTAGGTAATAATAAATTGACATTTATTATTTAAAATCAGTTTGGAAAATTTCGGTTTGTTACATCACTCATTCACAAAAAATAATAATAATAAAAGAAAAAAAGAAAACTCATAACACAATGTGATGCGGATGGCATGTGAAGGATAACATATGGGAGGGGTGCAGTTTGACGATGCCATGGGTGCCAAAAAAAACACTATGACATGCCATAGGGACTCTGCACCGCTCACTCTTACATATATAGAAGTGTTGCGTGTTTGAGAATCTACTATGTAATTATGGCACAAAGTGAGCTATAAAAAATGACCTTGTCAATAGTGTCATGTACCAAATATTTTAGAAATTATTCTTATGTATTTTACTTGCCATTTTTTTTTTAAAAAATTTTGTGTGGCGTACTATTTTGGTTTTTTTTGGCATATTATACTTTTGAATTTCGTCTTTTTGGTGTATCATAGACCAGTTGTGTGTATTATTTTGACCATTTTACCCATACACCAATTATTTAAGTGTGCAAATAGTAGCGATATCATGGTCAAGAAGTACACACAAGTGGCCTATAATACACTGAAAACGCGAAATTTAAAAGTCTGATATATGTATAAGAAAAATGCTAAATACGACGCACAAAGTTAGAAAAGTGGCAAGCAAGATAAATGAATAAACAATTACACTTTATTGTCTAGTTTCTCTTCATTTGTTTCGTCAAAGACATTAATCCTACAAACTAAGTTCAATATAACAATGAACAATCCATGAGATTTAAAGATACCTAAGACAGTAAGACCCCTATCTCTGGAACAAGTAATGTTTTTATATAAATTTTTAAATGCAAACGTAACATTTTTAAGGCCAAACAAAAAAATGGTCGTGATTACCAACCCATTCTTCTGCCGTACCTTAGCTGGTGCTTGACTTTTTTTTAATTGATTGTATTGCAACTTTTTTGGATGTTACAAGACAAATGAAATTCAATAATTATACAATTTTTGCCTTTATAAACCCAAGTCAAGAACAAGAACCTATACTTCTATCTAATAACCGTGGTCTAATACATTTTCGACCCACTGATGGCCACCTTGGATCACATTATCGTTGTTTTAGCCGTTTTGGCTGTCGTGCTATTTCCAACATCCACCAAAGCAACGGACTATGGGGTAGGAGATGGCAGTGGTTGGACACTTGGTATCGACTATCAAGCTTGGGCTAACAGTAAAACTTTCAAAGTTGGTGACAACCTAGGTAATAACAAAAAATGTCAACATTTTTTTTTAGTAACATTTTCTTAAAGCTGAATATGTTTTTAACTTTTTTTACAGTGTTCAATTATCCCCAAGGCGTGCATAACGTGTTTCAAGTGGATGGTAATGCGTATACTAATTGTATTATTCCACCACCAAGTAAAGCTCACACCTCTGGACACGACATTATAGGGCTCTCGTCCCCTGGCAAAGCGTGGTTTATTTGTGGTGTAAATGAACATTGTGCTACATTCAACCAAAAGCTAGCTATTGACGTTAAAGCATGATAGCTAGCTGCTAAGGATGTGCTAAACTTCATGGTTATTATCACTGTTATTGATCAATTAACAAAAACTTGGAATTAATACATTTTGATTATTAATTGATTTGCATTCATAATATCCAATTATTTCTTGTTAAGGAGTAATTTGAATGAGCATGTGAGAATAAAACTATTTTTAATGACGTCTACTATATCACTATGTGGGCTATTTGGTCATGGAGGAATAAGGTTTTTCACTATGGAAAATTCCAAAAATATGCCAAAAATCAAATTTGGGTCCACAACTTTCCTATTTAGTCATTTGCGACCGTGCTACTGCTCGACCCCATTCATAATTGGACATGTGGCATGACAAAAGGTACCATTTTAATCAGTGGCGGAACTTGAACATTTTTTTTTGGAAGGCCGAATTTATTTATTATTATTATTATTATTATTATTATTATTATTATTATTATTATTATTATTATTATTATTATTATTAGAGTAAATTGCAAACATCATCCCTGTGGTTTGTTGAATTTGGCACTAATCATCTTTTGTCGATATTATTGGCAAATATCATCTTTAAAATGTGAAACGCCTGGCGTATTACATCCTCGCCAGCATAAATGACCATTTTACTCTTAATTTATTTGATAAATTACCCCCAAGTTTTATAACATTAACCAAAAGATTTTACTTCTTCCTAATCTTGTCTCTCTCACACACAATTGATATTACATTCCTCATCTCATAGCATCCTCTTTTATCCCTACAAAATAAATGCAAGTACACTCACAAGTCACAATCACATCCGCCGCCACCATATGCATTTGTCACAACCTGGTCGCCACCGGTTAGTGCTCCCATTCGTTGGCTGCTGCAAATATGGAGGGGGAAGGGGTATGGTTTTTTCATGTGTTGATCTGTTTATTACATCAATTTCATTCAATTGTGTTTCAGGGTTAGGGCCTTGGTAAAGTTAGGGGTTTAGATTGGTGTTTGTGTTGTAAAATTAATGGGATTGAACTATAACTTATATCTTAATCGATGTGGATGAGGTAGTTGGAGAAGGACGTGAATGATATAAATGAATTTCTCAATGGAACACAGATGAGTGAGGTGTGGAAATTGGAATGAAAAAGAACCTACAGGGTTCCCAACATGAGTTCATGAGTCGTCCGTATATGTATAATCTTGTGTATTCATTTACATAGCAAAGTAACTCGTGTTATCATTTTGGTATATATAATTCCGTGCATATACATTAATTTAGTATATAATGATAATAATATTTATGAATAACAACATATATGTTGTTTTAAAGAAAATATACAAAGTATATGAGGTATAATGTTTAGGATGTATTTACTAAATTTATAAACTTATTAAAAAACAAGGAAATTGATAAATTTATTTATGTTCATATAATTTATGTAAAATTTAACGACTAAAGTATTATTAATTACCTTTAAAAAAAATAAAGAAAACTAAAATCGATACATGCGTTTTTAAACATATTTAAATGTGTTTGACAAAATTATTTCAATTTTGACTTTTTACTAGCAAATAGAATGACTCACTTTTGCCAAGTGGCAAGATGGTGCACTTCTATTGGTCCAATTTCAATTGGTGAACATAAATTTTTCACTTTTTGAAAAGGGCAAATGATTAAAAAATGTATCGTACTTGTCATAATTTCCTCTTGTTGGTAGCGAACAAATTTTTTTTCTTTTGTGGGTATTTTTCTTTCAAATTCATCTTTTTTTAGGGTATTTTTGCAAAAATTTTGGACATTTTTGCCCTCTTAGCTAATAGAAAAATCTTTTCCTCGAAGGGCAAAGATGTCACGTAATTACACACTTGTCACATTTTGAATGGGGTCGCACATTTGCCTTGCTCGACTGGCGGCTGTGCGACTGTGTGACATATTCAAAATGTGACAAGTGTGTCACCAAATGATTAAAATGACACTTTTTGTCATGCCACGTGTTAACTTTTTAATGGAGTCGCGCAGTAGCACGGTCGCACATGACCAAAATTAAAATTTGCAATATTTTTGACTACATTGTGGACACAAATTCAATTTTTGGTGTGCTTTTGGAATTTTCCCTTTTTATTACACTGTTGAAGAGAAAAGTAAGAAGCTAAGTTCGGATATTTTTTCTCGGATTCAATCCGCAACCCTTCTTTGGATGTCCAACTGATGGCGACAAAGAAAAGTAAAGATAAACTGGAATTCATGGATTTCTAAGTTCGGATAATATAATGCCTGATATGTGATTAGCTCTAGTTTGGGTCTACTATGTGTGTTATTTTATATATGTGGTCTTATTCTGGTCCTCATCTTAATGTCTAGTGTTTTTGGTTGTAATGGTTTTGGTTGTTTGTCTGTGTCTCATTACACATATCTTTTACTTCATTTTACAAGCCAAAATGACCAAAAACACCCAAAAATGACCATATAATGTGACAAATATCGGCTTTGGTTCTCTTGTGAGTTTCTAATAAACCATTGCTCTTAAAAAAAAAAAAAAATAAAAAAAAAAATAAAATAAAATAA